>CAUYPK010105311.1:0-29234 GCA_963574355.1 Loris lydekkerianus
TGAAGGCTATAACCCAACTATACCACAAGACTATGAGGAAAGGACCAAGGAAGGGGAAGGGAGGGGGGAGGTTTGGGTGGAGGGAGGGTGATGGGTTGGGTCACATCTATGGTGCATATTTTTATCTATAATAAAAAAAAAAAAAAAAGATTTCTCTGTAGCATGTGATGCTGTTTGATAGCATTTTACCCCACAGTAGAATATCCTTCAAAACTAGAGTCAATCCTCTCAAGCCCTGCTACTATAGTTCATGTAATATTATAAATCCTTTGTTTTACAAAATTCACAGCATCTTTACTGGGAGCAGATTTCATCTTAAGAAATTACTTTCTCTGCTTATCTGTAAGAAGCAACTCCTCATCTGTTCAAGGTTTATCATGAGATTGCAGCAGTCCAGTCACATCTTCTGGCTCTACTTCTGATTCTAGTTTTCTTGCTATTTCCATCACATTAACAGTTACTTTTGTCACTGAAGTTTAAAACCCCTCAAAGTCATCCGTGAGGGTTGGAAGCAACTTATTCCAAACTTCTGTGAATAGTGACACAGTATATTTACTTCCTTCTGTGAAACTTGAATGTTCTTAAGGACATCTAAATGCTGAATTCTTTCCAGAAGGTTTTTGGTTTACTTTACCCAGATCCAGCAGAGAAATCATGATCTACAACAACTATAGCTTTATCAAATGTATTTCTTAAATAATAAGAATTGAAATTTGAAATTGCTTCTTGATCCATGAGCTGCAGAATGGATGTTTTGTTAGCAGATATGAAAACAATATTAATCTCCTTGTTTATCTCCTAGGTAAATAAGGTATTGTCAATGAGCAGTAAGATTTTGAAATAATTTGTTTTTTATGAACAGTAGATCTCAACAATGGGCTTAAAATATCTAGTAAATCATGCTGTCAACAGATGTCATCCAAGCTCTATTGTTCAATTTACAAAGCACAAGCAGACTAGATTTAGCATAATGCTTAAGGGCTGTAGTATTTTCAGAATGGTACATGAACACTGGCTTCAACTTAAAGTCACTAGCTGCATTAGCCCGTAAGAAGAGTCAGTCTGTCCTTTGAAACTATGAAGCCAAACATAGGCTTACCCTCTCTAGTAATGAAAGCCCTAGATTGCATCTTCTTCCAATAGAAGGCTGTTTCATCTACAATGAAAATCTGTTGTTAATATAGCCACCTTCATCAAGTACCTTAGCTAGGTCTTTGGATAAGTTGCCATAGATTCTGCATCAGCACTTGCTGCTTCCCCTTGCACTTGCATGTTATGGAGATGGCCGCTTTCCTTAACCTTCATGAAGCAATCTCTGCTAGCTACAAACGTTTTTTCTGAGCTTCCTTACCTCTCAGGCTTCATAGAACTAGATAGTTACAGCCTTGTTCTATGTTAGAATTTTGCTTAAGAGAATGTTGTGGCTGGTTTGATTTTCCACCCAGACCACTAAAACCTTTTCTACATCAGCAAAAAGACTGTTTTGTTTTCCTATCATTCGTGTGTTCACAGGAGTAGCACCTTTAACTTTCTTCAAGAACTTTTGCATTCACAGCTTGGCTAACTGTGTAGCACAAGGGGCCTATTTTTTGGCCTATCTTGGCTTTGACATGCTTTCCTCACTAAGTTTAATCCTTTTTAGCTATTGATTTAAAGTGAGATGTGTGTCTCTTCCTGTCATTTGAACATGTAGAGGTCTCTATAGCATTATTAAATGACCTAATTTCAATATTGTTGTGTCTCATGGAACAGGAAATCCTTGGAAAAAAGAGATAGAAGGGAGAATCGCCAGTCACTGCACATCTAACATTTATTAAGTTTGTTTTCTTATATTGGTATAGTTTGTGGTGCCCCAAAACATTTACATTAGTAACATCAAAGATCACTGATCTCAGAACACATCAACAGATATAATAATAATGAACACTTTTGAAATATTGTGAGAATTACCAAAATGTTACACAGAAATGTAAAGTGACCTCATGTTGTTGAAAAAATGGCACTGATAGATGCAGGGTTGACACAAATCTTCAATCCGTTTAAAAAATAAACATAATAAAGCAAAGCACAATAAAATAAAGTGTGCCTATACATTGATACATTTATAGCATAATTTTCCTAACATGAATTATATGTTAGAATTGCTTTTGATTTACAAATGTATTGTCTAATTTTTGTTGTATGCTCATATTTAATTTTGCCCATGTTTTCCTGGAATATTACATTGACTCCAGAATTGTGCCTTTCTAAAACTTTGTAATTTATTTTGCCATGGAAGTTACTACACTATATTTTTCTAGTGATTTTGCTCCTTGACTTTCTCAGGCCCTTAAAGGAGTGTTCTGAAGTCAGGTGTACAGGTGCTCATGATAACTTATCCTGAAAAGTGAAGATTTCCTGAAAATACAACTTCCGTTGAATAGATAGCTGGTGTCCGGCGGAGATTCACCTCCTTTTCTGTGTTATAGATGGTGTTGAATCCCTGAATTACCTCTGGCGGACAGACTCCACTGAACAAGAAAAGTTTTGGAATTTATATAGGAGCAATATAGAAATGAACTTGAGTGAAGCCACTGAGATCTGTGTTAAGATATCAAGATTTCATGGTTTATCTGTTAGAATAGCTAGTATAACTCTACTAATATTTTTTACAAGAAAAGCAATTGAGCTTAGCTAGAATATAGAAATTTGCAGAACAGAATGACTTCCTTAGCTGAAAATTCATAACTAGACAGTCCCTGATTGCCCTGGCTAACACTCCCTTGAACCCAGGAAAACACTGACTTACTCTTATTTTCCTCCTAAATCTGTTGCTAACTTCCTGTAATATGTTTCTTAATTAAAATCTTTTTAATTAAGAAAAAAACATTTTTTTTTAAACAGTCTCACTTTGTTGCTGTGTAGAGTGCCATAACATTATAGCTCACAGCAACCTCAAACTCTTGGGTTCAAAGCGATCCTCTTGCATCATCCTCCCTGGTAGCTGGAACTATAGCTATCTGCCACAAAGCTAGGCTATTTTTGGAGATGAGGTCTCGCTCTTGCTCAGACTGGTGTCCAACTCCCGAGCTCAGGTAATCTAACTGCCTCAGCCTCCCAGAGTGCTAGGATTACACATAAAGCTTTTATGCCTTTTTTTCTCTATGAGAAATTTTTCTCTATAAGCACATGTGTACTTTACAAATTCATTCAGTGCCTGCTAACATCCCATAATCTCTCTGTGATTCTGTAATTAAAAATATAAGACAGAGTAATAAAAAGGATGATGAGATTCATGAGACAATCACATCCTAAAATATTCAGGATGAATAGCATTTCATGATCTACAAACAGCCAAATCTGTAGCTCTTTGCATAGTTTTTTTTTTTTTTTTTTTTTTTTTTTAATTCCCCATCTGGTGCCTGTGAATATCAGATAATCAAATTAATGTAGAATTGTGGACTCATCTAAAAGAAATAAGGTTACTCTTTAAATTTTAGCTATAGCCATAGTTTTTTAATTCAAATGAATGTGTCTATGTATGTGTGTGTTTATTAACAGATCTGTTATTTCCTTCAACTCTTTTATAGTATAGGTTTAAGAAGAATATTTATAAACTAATCTTTATCACCAACTGTCATATGTAATCCACTCTGTTTCACTATCAGACACAATATTAGATGCTATGTTATTGTTCCTGCATTTGTATCCATATAATACAGTAGAACCTCCATAGTTGACCACCTCCCTACATGGACCATATCCCTATGTTGACCTCATTTTCATAGATCACATATATACCATGTGTATGTATCCGTACAGTCAGCCTAGTTCCTTATGTTTCTTTTTTTTTAAATTAATTTATTTTACTTATTTATTTTCTGAGACAGTCTTACTTTCTTGCTCTGGTAGAGTGCCTTGGCGCCATAGTTCACAGCAACCTCAAACATTTGGGCTCAAGCAATCCTTTTGCCTCAGTTTTCCAATTAGCTGGGATTATAGGTACCCACCACAATGCCCAGATATTTTTGGAGAAGAGATATTACTGTTTGCTCAGGCTTGTCTCGAATTCCTGAACTCAAGTGATCCACCCATCTGGACCTCCCAGAGTATTGGGAGCCACTGTGAGCCACTGTGCCCGGCCCTCGTTCCTTATGTTGACCACCTCCACATGTTGACCAGTTCCTTATGTTGACCACCTCCACATGTTGACCAGTTTGTTACAGTCCCTTGGGTGATCAACTTACAGAGGATATACTATATATTAATGCATTTTAGATACTGCTTGGTTTCACAGACTTTTTAATAGGCGTGCTCTTTTATGCAGTAAGTATTTTCTATTGTTTGTATATAGGCACTTACATTTGTTAACATTTGCATGCCTATATACAGATTCACGTGCACTCACATTTCAAGTGAGTTTCTATGTACACAGCATGACCAACAAGTTAACAGCAAGCTTCCCCTTTGTGTAGGGTGAGGTTGGTTTGATTGAGTTATGCAAGTCATAGTGGTAATACACTATTAAGTTAGATTTCATTTTATTTTTTCTGTTTCAAATAAAAGAATTATATTGAATGTACATCCTCACACTGGTAATCTGGTATTGATAATTCTTTTTACATTGTGTTACCTTTGAGGCTAGATTTTTTATGGAAATCGATGAAGTTATAGTGTGAACTCATTTTCATACTTGCTTACAGGCCATTTACTAAGAATTAGTGAAACATGAGCTCAACATCTTATCTGCATGATTATTTTGTTCACATGATACCAAAAGACATTTTTGGCAAATTCTCTCAGAACTTTGATGAAAATGTATTTTGGGATAGTACAGTCATGACTGGGATGCTGTTCTTGCCTTACTTTATAACATTTGAAAATAATATTTTAGAAATTATTAAATATAACCCACATATAAAAGTTTAAAAAATGTAAGTAGGTAGCAAAGTGAATGATTATAAAACAAGTGGTTACCCTTGTAACCACTACCCAAGCCAAAATATAAAGTGGTTCTGGTCTTTATATTATAATGTTTATGTATATTATTCATAGACTCCTATTTAGTTTTAGCCACTCTATATTAGGGTTTGATATTGATGTGTGCCTTTAAAAATAGATTTTAAAGATTTTATTAATTGTAGAGTAATATTATGTCTTTCTCAAGTAATACATCAGGAAAATTTTCGTTTCATTTGTCTTCAAAGTTATGATTTTTGGATTTATATGTTGGTTGATTTTATTTTTAAATTTATGTCTTAATAGAAGCATTTCATCTCTAATATTTCTTAAGTTAGGGAATATATGTCAGAAAAATAACATAAAATTCTACTCTACTGTGGTTCAGGATCCAGACTGCTGTAGGAGATTGACTGTGTCTTTTTCTTACTCTTTCTTGATGGAGTGTCCAAATTTTTTTCTTCTCTGCCGTACATTGGAAGAAGAGTTCTCACAAAATCCTCATGCAGCTCATGGGCCACAGGTTGGGCATCCTGGAAAGCATTGCCTAGAATCTACTGATTTATAAATAAAGCTTAAAAAAAAAAAATCTATCTAGTCTCATCATTCATGTTGGATACCCCCGTGACAGTATTCATACATGGTTTAGAAGACTGCTTTCTATCTAATTGTTTTTGCCTCTTATTAGAAACTTATTAATTGTTTTGTTTTGTTTTTGAGACAGTCTTACTCTGTTGTCAGGCTAGCATACCCTGGCCTTACCTTAGCTCACAGCAACCTCAAACTCTTGGACTCAGGTGATCCTTCAGCCTCACAAGTAGCTGGGCCTATAGGTGCCCAACACAATGCCCAGCTAATTTTTCTATTTTTAGTAGAGGTGGGTTTTACTCTTGCTCAGGCTGGTCTGAAACTCCTAAACTCAAGTTTCTCCCACCTCAGCCTCTAAGTGGTAGGAGTCCAGGTGTGAGCTACCACATCCAGCTGAAACATGTTGCTTGTTTTCTCAGGAAACTATACTTGTTACCTGTTAGCCTGAAGATTAGATTTAAATTTATATATTCAAAATGAATCAATTATTCATGTCATTATATATTGCTAAATTAATCATTTGCTGCCCTTAAAAGGGAGAAGTGGTCTCATATATCAATTATGTCATACTTATCATAGCATTTCATAGCTACTGCCATTTTCTTATGTTATCTGAACTTTGCAAATGTGACACACAACTTTCTCTCAATAGGCTTCTTCTTAGTGGAGGGAGGACTTGATTCAAATTGAGGCAAGCATATCGCATCAGTCATTAGAAAAGAGATTTCATTTTTATTTTCTTTTTTCAGACATAAGAGTTATATTAAGAATGCAATTTGTAGCACACTCGTGTTAGTATATTCGTTTATAATTATATTGCTCTTGTCAAGCCTTGATTTTTATGAGAAGTAAATTGTAGCATGGGTTCATTTTCCTATCCATACCAGACTATTTACTAAGAAATCAAGAATGTAAATAATTTTTTCTCACCTTAAGCATTAGATATTTCTATAGAAAATTTTCATAAACTATTTAAGAAAGGTATGTAAAAAGTAAGTAAATGGGTTAGTACAAAACCAGTTTTATCTGGTTCTGGATGTACTGGTTTGAGATGCATAGGTAAAAGTTAAGGTTAGAAATCCACGTTTGGGACTTATTTATACAAAGATAATCAAAGCCATGGTTTTGACTAATGGGTGGTTCACATATATGGGAGCAGAGCCTGTGTTTTAGCCTCAATCCTCAGCAACTTATTCTAGGTATTACAAATAAGAGAAGTAGTTCTAAGCAAATAATGGATTTGATGTAATATACCTATTATTATAGATCCTAGATTTGGTATGGTTAATGGAATGAGATTGAATTATTTGAAAGTTAATATAGTCATGTGGGCCATGTAGTTCATCATTGTTTCAGCTCATGGTGATCATGTAGATGTAATTTTTATTTAGTTTACAGTGTTCTACTCAGGTTAATTTTGTTTTGTTTATTTAGTAGTATATATATTCTGGGTTCAGAATTCCAGAAAACAGAAGACATATCATGGTTTTAAAATATATTTGTTCCTTCTATTCATCATCTTATAGCTGTGTTTTGAAAATCCTCTGGGTTTTCTTATTTGATGCTCATAGATGCCTTGTGAGTAAAGCCCAATATGTGTATATTATTAATCACTTTAGATGTATGTAGAGCATTCAGTATGTAATGTGACATGCTCAATGTGACCCAATTTGTAAGAGGCAAAGTCCAGACCACATGTGTTCAAGGGTTGTAAACTCAAGATGTATACTTATTCCATTAAGGATTTGTTTTACAGCACATTGAAAGATGTCAGTTGGATTAGTTGCTTATGAGGCAATTTACTTGTAGGTACTTTTGTAGGTAAAATTTCTTTCTGCAGTAGGTCCTTGGTTTCAGAAATTAGAAGAATGAAACTATGGACTACAGATCAGTGGTGAGATAGGATTTATTAGATAGAAAGAAATACAAAAGGAATAAAAAGCACCAGAACTTCTGGCCGAGGGAAAGACCCAAGTGGGACGTTTCTCCATGTGGGTCTTTTGTCTAGAGGTATAAGGTCTTGAGAATACACTTGGCCAGGACTCAGTAAGTGGAAGACACTTTTTAATGTTGATGAATGCAGTCCCTCTAGCTCTGCAAAAAGGCAGGGCCTCCACTTCAAAAGAGGCCTGGCTTACATGAAATTGCCCCGACCTAAGCACCTGAGGTTCCTATCCAGCCCCGAACGGGGGAACCCTGTATCACTTGTAAAAACATGTATTTCAAAATACTGTCTGTTTTATAACTGAGGAAGTTAAAGCAGAAAAAAGTGTCACACTCACAAGGTCACTGTATTCAGTGGGAGTAGTTGTTGGCACCATAAAATTTTGACTTTTACACTGTAGAGAATGATGGAGTGTGGGTGGAAATATAGCATAGGCAGACATTTTAGAGGACTTATGCAGGGATACCCCAGGCCTCAGCACACCCTGCTCAGCAAGCTTGGTGAGAGGGGTCGGAATGTTTGCTAGAATAGACAGAAAACTAGTTTGGGAACATTGCATACAATCCCAGCAGTTTAGCAGAAAAAGGATATCAGCAGAGTTAGAAGGAGATTAAAATTACCTTTGGGCTGAGATAATCTAGCTTGAAGGCTATAACCATTCCTCTCCCATCCCTAATGCAACTTTGTCTGTTACCTACTTAGATCCCTCCTTGAGTATCCTTGTGTGATTTAGTGCCTTCATTGTGATGAAGTTTTGTAATCCAAAGACCACCCTAATGACTGAGTCTTGAGACTTTTAACTCTTTCCTTCTTCATTCTGAAAACACATGCCCTAAAATCTTAAGTAAAAACCTCATGAGAATTTGAACCAGTGTGATGCCTATCTGCTCTGCTATAGGCTGATATGATGTCTGGTGTCTGCCTCTCCAGGGTCTTGGCAGACTTTTTCACAAAAACACTGAGTATTGATTTCTCCATACCATTTTTCCCTCTGCCTCACCTCCAGACCTTAGGTGCTTGGGAAAGTCACTTCTTGGGGAATCCTTAATCCGCCCTGTTGTAGCTCTTTCTTGCACTACAACAATGGAGATAACGTTTTTATACTTAGACATACGCTATGCATTGTGGTTTATTATACAATGCATGTTAGAAAAAGTTAAAAGGGAAATTTATGTTTGGAATCTTCTTTGTATTTTTAGAAATGCTCATTAATCTTTTACTAAAACATAATAACTGAAATGATAATCGTCCAATTAGTTGTCTTTTTGTAGTTTAAATATTGCAAAGGAAAAAATAGGTTGGGTTAGGTCATCAAACCTGACCTTTTAAAAAGATTTAATGTAATCCAAAGTCCCAAAGGCACTTTAAATTTGGGTTTGCTGCATCAAGTGTGCCATTTCGTTACAGAGAAATTAAACAAAGAAATCAATTGTCATTATTAGTGTAGAGCTTACTCTAAATTAATGGCGTATGCTGTTAATGAACCATTGCTGCAAAACTAATAGAGCCAGAGAAGTAAATGCTATTCCCAGTGCCACACATACTCCCCTAACATAATCAGGCAAGCCAGACCCAGCCATGAAAGTTGTATTGATTTGCACTGTTTTTTAAATAGTAAGTAAAAAAATGGCAGTGCCATCTACAAGGGGAAAAAATGACACGGTTACAAAAAAATCATTTTCAATTTTCAAAAAACGTATCTCTGACTGCAGAGCATGAAAAATATACCTTAACATAATTGTATGGCTCAGGAAAGCAGCCAAGGAAAAACTCAATGTGCAGGTAGCAAAATAAACACCATAATTATTTATTATATAGAATACATTGATTAAAATTTTATTTGAATTTTAGAACTTCCAATATGTTTTGTCTAATTTTGCTACATGGCACACATTTGTCAGGGAAACTAAGTTTTTGATACTTAATTATAAATAAAAATCTTTCATGTTCGAAAGCATGCACTGGAGAAAATAATCCCTATTTAATAAATGGTGCTGGAAGAACTGGTTAGCTACATGTAGAAGACTAAAACTGGACCTGTAGCTCTCACCCACTGACAAAATTTGACTCTTGCTGGATAAAAGATTTAAATTTAAGATGCAAAAAAATAAAAATTCTTGGACAGAGTGTGGGGAAAATGTTTGACATAACTGGCCTGGGAAAAGATTTTACAAAGGAGACTCCCTTGGCAATTGCAGTAACACCAAAAATAAATAAATGGGACACGATCAAGCTAGAAAGCTCCTGCACAGCTAAGGGCACCACAACTAAAGCAAACAGCCTTTAGAAAGGGAGAAGATATTTGCATACTACAAATCAAACAAAGGGCTGATAACTAGAATCTACAGAGAACTCAAATTCATCAACACGAAAAGAGCAAACAACTGCCTTTATGAGTGGGAAAAAGACTTAAACAGAAACTTCTCTGAAAATGACAGAAGAATGGCCAAGAAACATATGAAAAAAATGCTCTTTGTCCTTAATCATCATAGAAACGCAAATCAAAACCCCTCTCAGATATCACCTAACTTCAGGGAGATTAGTCAATATCACAAAGTCCCCAAACTGCAGATGCTGGCATGGATGTGGAGAGAAGGGAACAATTTTGCACTGCTAGTGTGACTGCAAACTAATACAACCACTATGGAAAGAAGTATGGACAATTCTCAAAGAACTACATTTGATCCTGCAATTCCATTACTAGGTATCCACCCAGAAGAATAAAAATTTTACTGCAAGGACATTTGTATGGAAATGTTTATTGCAGTTCAATTCACAATTGCTACGATGTGCAAGCAACCCAAGCACCATCAACCCATGAATTAATGAACTGTGTTATATCATGGAGTACTATTCAGCCATAAGATGGAAACTTCACATCTTTTATGTTTACCTGAATGGAGTTGAAACACATTCTTCTTAGTAAAGTGTCTCAAGAATGTAAAAGAAAGTGTCCAATGTACTCAATACTAATACAAAAAACAATATATAAACAACTACAGGCCCACATGAAAGAAAAAACACAAACATAGGCTAGCATGGGAGAGGGGAGAAGAAAAAAGGGGAAGGGAGAGGAGAGGAAGAAATTGGCGGGATCTCACCTAATGTGCACTAAGTGAGTGTTTTCAGCACACCCCTGGGTAAAGAACTCAACTACAACTTGAACTTTAGAATTGAAAATAATGTAACTTAAACATTTGTACCCTCATATTAATTTGAAATTGAAAACCATTCATATTTGGAAAGCATAGTCCTTTTTCAACCTATGGCATACATTGTAAGGAATAATACTCAAAAGAAAGTTTGGGTGTAAGTAGAAACTGTGCCTTCCCTCATTTAATCAATAATCTTTGAACTCTGTCTTTACCTGTTAGTAGGTAAACTGGGGAGAAATGTGTGTGTACATGGAAATAGTGCTGGTAGCAGGGTAGAGGTGGTAGTGGGGTTTTGACTGTAGAAGTGTATTTCAATCTTTTTTTTTTTTTTTTTTTAATCTCTTGGTATACTTGAACTTATAGTTAAACTTCCACAGCTCACTTAAATTATCTTGATTAAAAAAAAGCAAAATAACAATATAATTTGTTTGGCACTTCTTTTGAAAATAATTTAATTTGTGATCTTTAAAGTTTTTCATGGCACACCAATTGAAAAAATCACTGCTTTAAAAGAACTTGAGGCTCCATAAATTAGGTAACTAAATGTAGCTTTTACAGCTCCTTTTGAAATCAATCCCAAATGTCATCATTCTCCCCTCACAAAAAATAAAACACCCAACATATCAAACCCTATAGTTAGATACATTGTAAGCTATCTTCACACTGTTTTGTTAACACAAAGGAGGGACCATAAATAATTTTTCAGAAAAGATTGATGTTTGAGAATTGTCTTTTAATGCTTACTCTAAAACTAAACTTTGGAGAGAAAAAAAATAGATTTCTGGGAGAAATTAAACCAAGGATTCTTGTTCTTATAAGATGCTATAATATTTATGTATTTATATATATGGAAATGCCCCTTTTCTATTCTGCAATAAATAGCAAAGATAATATAACCTATACCTACCCAATCATATAAAATATTGATAAAATATCTTAATTGTAATATAAAGGAGGAATAGTGGAAAATGATTTGTAGTCAATTATTCAATATGGTTGTAAAGGCTTATATATCTTTATACTAGAAGAACCATCGAAGTAGTTGGATGTTCACACCACTGTGTGGGTTCACACATATGCCGATGACAGCTGTGAATATGGACTTATAAGGAAACTCAATACCACAAGATTTTCTCTTTAGATGGGCTGTTCTTGGTAAACTTCCACATAAAACAAAATATCATCTGTACTGTATATGATAGCTATCTTTTGGAAAATATCAATGAATATTGAAACTCTGAAAAAGTACTTAGTTAAGTTTTTCATGCTGCACTATTGATGTTTACTTGGCCTGCTATGCTTCTCACAGTTGGCTGATGGTTTTGACACACAACTGATTGAATTTTTGTAATGCTTTCATCAGTTTTGCTTGTTATTATCTATCCTGACTTCTCTTCATCTGTGATGCTTTCCCTTCCCTCAGAAAAATCTTTAATCCATTTGTACACTACCATATTCTTCATGGTATTATCCCTGTAAACTTGGACTAACATTTCCCTGATTTTTCACTTTACTCTTGCCAATTTTAACAAGGAATATAATGTTAGTTTGTTCCTCTAATTCAAGCTCCTACATACTTATGACGGCACACAAAAACACATAACAGCAATAATGAACACCATGCTAGACACCACGAAATGTTGACACAAATATGACTGTCTGACTTTGATGAACCAAGGTTATGAAACCTTACTAAGTTGTTTGTACAGTGCCACCAATGTAAGTGCATGGCAGCAAGTTCACAAACTTAATTGTCAGACCTTGTATATACATGAAAACTATCTTTTAATTTCTAATACCCTAAACATCAATATAATCCACACCAAAAAAAGTGTTCTGGGATTTTGAAGTATTTTTAAAAAGTGGTGGGTTCTTGAGACTAAAAGGTTTGAGAACCACTGATTTAGATTATACTCTAGTTCTGTCACATTAAGAAATGGGCAGAATTGGCTTTTATATAGAGAGTGTTTATTTTCTGGTTCTGTTTGGAGCTTCATTATCCTTTTGCATTATCTTTAGGTCTTTCATTTTGATCTTTGTTGAAATAATTATTTCTTCATAACACAATTGTTATAGCAGATGCAGAAGCGCCTAAGTCCCACTATCTGTATTTCCTCTCCAGCTGCATTTCTAAGGTGGTTATCTACTTTCCCCTGCTCTATGTAATCGTCACGATCCCCAGAGCATGCTCCTTTTCATCTACACCATGGTGCAACTCACACAATTCACACCACCTTCTAAAGAATTGCACCAAGACACTAAATGGATTTTATGATCATTGGCTTTTTGGCAGATAGGAAATCACTTTCCAAGATGTATGAGCTGCGGTGATAGCACTGCTTTGTAGAAGTAATTGACTCCACAGGTTTCTTACATGTAAGTCCCCAGCCCGTTCCAGGTGACTGCAATCCAACACCTTAGGGTTTCCCTACGTGACTTCACTACATGGGCTGTAATGTCTAGTAGGAAATGTGTAAGGCACCTTATAAATACTATTAGAGGCTAAGTTTATTTCCCTTTTTCATCTAAATATTTTTCTTTTAAAAAAAGTGTCCATAGTAGAGGGTTGATTACTTTGATAATAATATTGCTATCCACTTCCAACACAGCTAATAATATTCTCTGCAATGGATCTAATATTTTTAACCCATCAGAACTTTATCGGGCAGTTTATGTAACCTCATAAACACCCTTTTCTTTTTCATTTGGCATTATCATGTAGGTCTTTGCATTAGGGGGTGCTGATATATTTTTATAAATTATTTTTCCCAAAAAGAGAAAATATAGTCAGAACCCATAACGTGAATGCACAAACAGATGGCAGATTTCCCAGACCAGAGGCACTATCCTGGGTCTCTGTGGAGGGAGTGCCTCTTGGTTTTCCATTTGGGACTCTTAAACCAGAACAGTTTCTGCACACTACTTCAGGGACCAAAGCCCTGTGAAACCCCTTGGGAGAGTCTCTAAGCTCATAAGTGGAAGGCATTTTGGGAATGCAGCCCCTACTTGGAGATTTCATAGATGATAGCCCAGATTAAAAATTCTGAAAATCTCAGAGCACACAAACCTGCTTAACTCTATTTAGTCTAACATTTCTTCAACTTCATTAGCCACAGAAACTTTTTTTAAAATTTCAGATTAATATGAAGGTACAAACAATTAGGTTACAAAGTTTGTGTTTGTTAGGTAAAGTCTCTCTAATAATTGTGTCCTGCCCCTAAAAGGTGTGCCATATACCCTTACATTGTGGCCATTAGCTGTGAGTACACCAATCCCTCTTGTTCCTTTCCTCTCCCCACCCCATGTTCTCCCTCCTTCCCTCTCCCCGCCCCATCTTCTCCCTCCTACCCTCTCCCTGCCCCATGTTCTCCCTCCTTCCCTCTCCCCGCCCCATCTTCTCCTTCACTCCCTCTCCCTGCCGCTTCCTCTCCCTCCTCCCAACTTGAATTAAATTGAGTTCTTCTCTTATGTGGGTGTGTATTATTTCACCTACTAGCTTCATATTAATATTGAGTACATTGGATACTTGCTTTTTCCATTCTCATGATACTTTATTAAATAGAATGTTCTCCAACTCTATCCAGGTTAATACAAAAGATGTAAAGCCTCCATCTTTTTATGACTCAATACCATTCCATGGTATACATATAACACAGTTTATTAATCTTTTTCTGGGTTGATGGACATTTATGTTATTTTCGCATCTCGGTGATTGTAAATTGATCTGCGACAAACAATCTAGTGCAAATATCCTTATGATAAAATGATTTTTATTTTTCTTCTGGGTAGATGCCTAGTAATGGGATTGTGGGATCAAATGGAATGTCTATTTTTGAGTTCTTTGAGGATTCTCCATATGTCCTTCCAAAGAGGCTGTATTAGTTTCCATTTCCTCCAACAGTGTACATGTGTTCTCCTCACTTCACATCCTCATCAGCATCTATAACTTTGTGATGTGGGCTAGGTGGTTAGGTGCTATCTTAGAGGGGTTTTGATTTGCTTTTATCTAATGATTAGGGATGATGAGCATTTTTTCAAATGTTTGTTAGCTCCTTATCTGTCTTCCTCAGAGAAGGTTCTCTTCATGTCTCTTTCCCAGTAGTAGATGGGATTGTTTGCTTTGGTTGATTAATTTGAGTTCTCTGTAGATTCTAGTTATCAATCCTTTGTCAGATTCATATCATGCAAATATCATTTCCCATTCTGAAGGTTGTCTATTTGCTTTAATTGTTGTGTCCTTAGCTGTGCAGAAGCTTTTCAAGTTCAGTCCCATTTGTTTATTTTTGTTGCTGAGATTGCCAATAAAATCATCTTTATAAAAATCTTTCCCCAGGCTGACATCATTAAGAGTTTTTCCTACATTTTCTTGTAGGATTTTTATTGTTTCATGTCTTAGATTTAAATCTTTTATCCATCTTGAATCAATATTTTTAAGTAGTGAAAGGTGGGGGCCAGTTTCAGTGTTTAACATGTGGTTATCCAGTTCTCCTAGCACTGTTTATTGAATAGGGATTCTTTTCCCCAGGGTAAGCTTTTGTGCCACAGAAACTTTTTATGAAAGAATGTATTTGTATATGTCCTATGACACTTCTGTCAGGGCATCATTTGAGAAATATGGACTTAGAGAACACCCATTTCTTAAGGCTTTATAGAGAAATATCATATTTATGATGCCCACAAAGGTTCACCTTGTCATTGCCTTCTCATAACATTTGCTCCAGGTGTGACTAAGTACAGGTTGATGTGTATCCTTAGCTGGAGAATAAAGGAGACCTGCTAGGAGATGTTTTATTCACATGGGTATGCCTAGCTGCCTTGGTGTCGTTAATATTATACTCCAGTTGTGTGATGCATTTTGTAAACTGCTAATGGAGAAAATGTTCTGAATTACAATTTTATCTACTTAATATTAAACGCTTCAAAGATAATCAGTTAGCAAATTGGGAACTGGCATTACAGTTTTTTTTTTAATTTTTTAAAATTTTTTACCTTAAGATTTGGAGATTCAATATAAATTTGAAATATATTTATGAACTAAGGAAATGTTCTAGCAAAATAATTTAGTATGAAAAGAAAAATGAAAGCATGATAATCTTTTCAGTCCAATGCATCACCAAATTTGCATCACAAATAGAAAGCTTCCTTGTATATATCCTGAGAGAAAGACTAGAAGAAAAAAAAAAAAGACTCATTGTAGTAAATTAAAAGTATGAATTAATTAACTCTCCAGTAAAGGACTGAATTAAACAATTTGACGTAGTTGAGATTGGTTACTTTTTTTCCTGGATGGGCTTGTTGCTTTCTTTAGGGATCCTGCTCAAACCAAGGTAATTGTTTTCTCTGTGTGCTCAATTTTAAAAGGGACATTCTGTTTTTGCCTCAGCCTAAAAATAAAAAAAATCACTTAGTAAAATACCTAAAAGGCAGTATTTTATACTTTCTAAGTTTATTTCTTTTTTTAATTTCCTTTCTTCTTTCCCTCCTTTCTTTTCCTTCCTTCCTTCCTTCCTTCCTTCCTTCCTTCCTTCCTTCCTTCCTTCCTTCCTTCCTTCCTTCCTTCTTTCTTTCTTTCTTTCTTTTAGCAGTTTTTGGCTGGGGCCGAATTTGAACCCACAACCTCCAGGTGGTACCCTACTCCTTGGGCCACAGGTGTTGCCCTTTCTCTCCTTCCTTTCTTTTCCTTAGTGGTAGGTCTGAAGATGTTCACTCTGAGAGTTCTAATGCCATTAGTTTTTAGCACCTTACTGCCATGTGATTTACAATAAATATTTGTTGATAGTAATGTTTTAATGCACATTCTCTAGTGATGGTATTTCCTTCTATGTACATTTCCACAATCATTCTTTAACCATTTGCAGTTCCATATATTCTTATAATCCAATATCATCTAGGGAATGTCATAGAAAGGCTATATGCCTGGGCAAAGGTCTGCAGTTATAGCATCTCAGTGCTTCCTTTTACTTGTAATTATTTTTTTAGAAGAACCATAAGGCTTGAATTCATGTCTAATGACTTAATCAACTTCTCTGAAGGAATATATCCTTTTTTAGATACAATTGATGATCTCAAAACGTAATATCTGCCTTGGTTTCAACCTTCTTTAATAGTAATTCCTAAGATATTTGTTAGCAGAAATCACTGAAAGAAAAAAACATATATCTTTGTTTCACAGACACAACTTGAACTACTTTACTGTGCTTTGGGGTCATGAACATTCCAAACATATTTTGTCAAACACTCTTAATTCAACTTGAAACCCATGTGGATAGCAGGGAAAAGCAATCTGTATGTTTCTAATTAATTTACACTTAACTCATCAGAATGTTGTTTTCTAAGAGCTATTTGATGTGTAAGACCCCTTATGAGCCTTTCAAATATGGCTTCTAAGCATTTTTCCTTTGAACCAGAAAGTCCCATTTTTTTTTTTTTCCTGAAGGAAATGGAATTCAATTCTCAAAAGGCTTACTTTAGTTCAAAAAATTGTCAGACTCACACAATCTGGCAAAACATGTTCTCTCGCTTAAATAGATTAGCTCATGCATCAGGCAGTAGGAATTAAAGCTCATTTCATATCATTAGGCAAAGATTTACTTTTAAAATCACCACTGTTTTAATGAAATTTTTGTTTATTTAGCAATGCTCTTAGATAAAATAATGTTAAATACGCTCATGTGAGTGAGCAGAGGTGCTGCTGCTGGAAAATGCAAAGGAATTAAAAACATTTTTATCTGAAAAGTGTACACTGGTTTTTACAGTGTATGTACAAAGGGTTTATTCTAGTATTATCTGACTGGTTTCAGTACTAAAGTCAGTGTTGTGCACAGCAGACCCACAGATTAGCATCATCCAATATTACTTCTCTTATCCTTTTCACAGGGATCCTGAAAGCAGCAATTACTATGGTGAAGTACAATAATAGGTCCAGAGCACAACCGTTGACAAATGTTCCAGGCCTGTCATGTCTCATTATGTTTGCATAGTCCAAGTGTGGGTGAGTATTATATTTTCATTTAAATTCCTTTCTTGATATTGGTCTTACGAGTACATTTTTGCTCTCTATCTAATAGCCACTTAGTTTGAAATATTCATATTGATTTTCAAATCCATTGTATCATAATTGCCTAACTCACTTTTACCCCTATTCATTACAGCAAAAATTTTGTTTAGAAATTTCTTGTCAACCCACATATTACAGAGAAAAAAATCTTGTCATTTTTCTTAACTTATTCTCTATCTTCAATATACCAACGTACAAGAATCCTTGATATGTCTGGGTGAGTTTTTTTTTCTGCCATTTATACCTAAATTTCTCTCCCTGTTCACTAATTCATTATCCCCTTCTATCTTCTGGTTAATGATTACTTATTCAGATTTTTTAGCATCTTGACAGATAATTTTAGTTGCCAAACATGAATAACATATAGAGGGAGTTTTGCATTGTTACTGATGAATTTTGGGGGTGGTTATAGTCGTTATAGTCAGTGGACAATTCCATTCAGTGCATACAAACTGTCTAACTATTTATTGGTGAGAAAGATTTCAGTCTTTTTTCCAGAATGATTTTTGTTGGAAATAGCACAAAAGCCCAGGTGATTTGAGCATAAGGTAAAGATAAATGTAAATTCTATAAAATTTAAAACGCTTTTGTGTAATATCAGGTATTATGTATATAATTTCAGAAAACTTTTGATGTATTAGAGCAGACCTCAAATTGTTAGTTATTAGGTTAAGTTCAGAAATATTTTTATAGAGCCAACAACTCTGATTTCAATATACAGGTGGATATTTGACAATGGGAAATCCACTGAATCCACTATTGTTCCTGTCTCTGAAAGGATGAATGTTTGTCATGTCCGTCTGGGCAGTATGTATACTCCTTCTTTAGCAAATTTGTAATCCAAGTTCTACAATCATATTTTCTTCTTGTAAAGGGCTATGGAGTTGTATTTCCCAATTTCAGCTTTTGTGTTTGGTGCCTGGCCTTCGAAATGAAGTTTAAAATGTCATTGCAACAACTTGCAAAATAAGTCTGCTTCTTTGACTTCTGATGTCCTTGCACATTTCTCATGAGAGAGTTTACTCCAAGAGAACATTTGTAAAGACCTTACAACTCCTCCCTTCGCTCCCATCCTGGATGCTTTAGTTTTCAGTCAGCACCATCAGGGAAAGATGAAGTGGCTCTTGCAGTTTCCTCACAAGCTACAAGGACGTTTAAATAGAGCAGCCTATGTGTGCTTTGGAGCCGTATTCCCCAAAGAGAGTCACAAGAACCAGCTAAAGCATGCTTTCCCCACTGGAGACAAATAGAACTGGCAGATTGTCCGGTTCACTTGTAGATTATGAACACATAAGTTAGGATCACTTTTCCCATGGATAAAATTCAGAATATTATCAAAGACAAAGGTCTACTTTTCAGCAAATCCAGTTTGACTGTAGGTAGAATCCAGATGAATAGAACTTAGAGAGAGAGAAAGAGAAAGGGAAGGAAAAGAGAGAAAGTAGCTTCCCTGACAGTGGATAGTAAAAAGAGAACAATTTCTATTAGCTTGAAAATAGTTTCATAGCCGAATACCTATCTATTTGACTTGTCATCATGTTTACATGGGGTGAGAAAATTACCACAATAAGGTTTCAAATCATCCATCCCTTATACAAGTAACAACAAATGCATTTAAACACACCAGAAATAGCATTATTCTACTATGAGGTGATTAGAATCCCTTTGAACAGGTCAATAATGTTTATTAAAAGAAATAATTAATACAGACCAGAAATCTACCCTCTAATGTTGTTATTGTAAGTAAGTGCAAATAAGATTTTATAGGAACACACCAATCACATAAACTGATATGAATTATCTAAGGGCCACACTTGCCAAATGTACATCTAGTGAAGTAGGTGTCATGATTTTATTATATTGTCCTTTCCTTGAACTCCAGAGTACTGTGGGAGCATCATGTTAGAACTCCATGCTTTCATTTAGGTCAGCATTTTTTTTTTAGAATGTATATAAAGTCTATATGATTTTTCTCAAGTAGCAAGAAAGCTGCCTGTTATAAAGAATCACCCATATGTTTCAGTGAGAGATGTTATATTTCCATAAGCCAATTAACTGTTTTAAAACCCTCTTGAGATATTACTTTGTTATTGTTTTAGGTGTAAAAGGGTTATATCCACAAACATGGTACATTGAAGTTGACCTTAAAATAGTAGTATTTTCAGATTACAGCTAGGTTGTTGAAGTTTCATACTATGATGGTTTTCATTTTTTTAAGGAAAAGAACAAATATTTTTGTGTTTATTTTTGCCAAGGGAAAACTATAAAAGGAAGAGGGCAGTTTGATGTCTAACATTGAATGAGGAAATTGCTGCTTCATCACATGAATGTCTTTTTTAGGTTGAAAGTGAAAAATATTTTTAATTTAAAAGTGAATTTGGAGATCTGGGCATGCTCACTGTACATCACTTTAAAATTATTAAAGCAGTTTGATTTAATAGAGTGAATAATCTCAGGCTGAGAAGTACTTCACGTTGCACTGTACAATCTCAGATGTTAGAACCCGATCACTTCCCTGCTGAAGAGCTTATAAAAAAATGTGAAGTACTCTAGTAATTTTAAATTATTCCATATTGCACAATTTCAGGTCTCTGATCACCTCCAAATTCAAGTGCTTATAAAACTGCTCCCATAATTTTAAATTGCTATGTGCATAACAATTTATAATTGTGAGAGTGCTTCAAAGTTTTTAAATAAGTGCTTTAATTTAGAAGCAAGTTGAGAAATACTCCCGTATAACTTCAAGAAATTATCAAACTGATGTAAAAATGTATCCCCTGGAAAGAAAATTACATTATGTATAAAGGGGTGTGGGCTCTGAATGAATGAATGTGGGGACTGCGTGGACGAAGGTACCAAGTGCTCAGGTGCAATCAGTACATGAAATGTAATCATGGGGGTCCTGAAGGTGTTTGTTAACTGGCTTATTGCTTGCATGAAGCTGTAGTACTTGGTACTCTACCAGAAATTTCAATTCCTTTAAGGTAAAAAAAAAAAATGTATTTAAGGGAGTTTACTCTCAGTTCTCAGTATCTTCAAAGATGTCAGGACATTTCTCTTGAAATTATGGAAAATGTCATTGTTCGATGAGAGGAACATACCTTAGAAAAGGAGGGGGTGGGGAAACAGAGAGAGACAGAGGGAAGAAGAGGAGGGGGAGGGGGTACACTGGCTGGCTGGGGAGTTCATTGTTCAAGAGGTCTTTCCCCACCTGTTCTTGCAGACCAGAGGGGGTAGCTTCTACACATTCCTGATTAGTTAAATTTTCTTTATCAAAAGTAAATATAGCATGTTTTAAAACATACTCATAGGTCAATAAAAGTATTTTTATTAGGAACAGAGTTCCTGTCAGCTCTGTTGGCTCACACCTATAATTCTAGCACTCTGTAGGTGGATTGCTTGAGCTCAGGAGTTTGAGACCATCCTGTTGGATATGAGACCCTGTTTCTATCAAAAATAGAAAAATTAGCTGGACACTGTGGCAGGTATCTGTAGTCCCAGCTACTTGGGGGGCTGAGGCAAGGGGATCGCTGGAGCCCAAGAGTTTGAGGCTGCTGTGGGCTATGATGCTAACATGGCTCTCTACCCCAGGGTGACAGAGTGAGACTGTGTTTAAAACAAAACAAAACAACAGAGTTTGCAGAGGAACCCTTCAGAGGAACAGTGGCTTTCTCCCTCTAGAGAAGCCCCTAGATTTTTTCTGACTGTACCACCGCTATTACGAGGCCCCTGTCCATTTGTTAAACATGCTACATCCCTAAACAGAGCTAGCATTGTCCCACATATTGGGGGGATTAAATATCTTGTGATGTGCCAGGTGCCACTCCCTGTTGTCCCTGTCTTCTCTCACGTGTTCCTGGTGCTGTTCAGGTCCACATGACCCTACACTTCAAGCCACTTGGTCTGTGTGATGGCATTACTTGACGTATGTGAAAAATCAGACTGTTTGCCAGAAACACAGGCTGATAGATTTAGTTAGAATTTTACCATGTCTTTGATTAATAACACTAAACTGAAACACATATAAAGATGCTCTTTTGTCAAGTTGTTGAAAGCGTAGAATGTGTAATAGAATGTGATTCTTTGTATATTTTCAAATTTTGCCAACTTTCCATAGCCTCAGTGCTAAAGAAAAGACATTTACATTTTACTGAGGTGCAAATGAAATAAAAGGAAATTGACTGCTTGTTTCAGCAGTTCATGTTTCAATGTGGGAAATTATATATATCATTAGATTTGAAGGCATCATAAATGAATGAATGTAAGTAGTTATTAACACATAACTTCCTGTTATTACCCATATTTCAAAACATTTGAAAAGTTTCTCACTTCATTTTTGGCTTTTTAACTTGTGCTTAAAAATGACTCCATCATCATATATTTTTTAAATATAGAAGATTGATCTTTATAGCTGGAAGGAAACAAAATTTTCTGAAATGTTAACACCATAGACATATAAAAGTAAAGAACAGAAAAAAAAAGTAAAGAACAGAAAGATATATGTGAAATCTGAAAAAGAACGTGACTTTTCTTAGGACAATTTATGATTTATCCTGTATCAATATTTTGTAGAATTTTTTGAGAAGTTTTTAAAACAAATTGAAATCTATGTCCCTGGTAGAACACCCACCAGCTGCCTGGAAATATGGGCTACTGTGATTATAAAGCCTAAAAGACAGACAGGAATTCCCTGGTTCTATTAAAATGGTCGGTTATAATTTCAGGGTAGGATTATCTCAGTGTTTTTCTGCCTGACACGACTTATTTTTATTTCTCCAACCTCCACTGATATTCATTCCACTGTGGTTTTGTTCTTGCTGGGGAAACAGAGGCAGTGGGAGGGCAGGGCAGAAGGGGTCGCTTTCCTTGGCGTCAGTCCATTCTGGGCAGCAAACAAGATGTCTTTTTTTTTTTTTACCATTGTCAAAGAAAGACCATGCCTTTAACTGCCAGCTTATTAGTCATCCGCCTTGCCTCAAAGATCAATATCCTGATTTCCTTTCCATCTGCCTAGACCGAGATAATTAGGCTTTTCACTTTGTTTTGTATATAATGAAGGAAGCAAGGAAGTGGTAGCAGGGAAAAAAGGCTATCTCCCTGCGGTAAATATATTGACATTTACAGACACCGACAGAGCCCAACGTGGACGAGTAATGAGAAATTTGACTGCTTTCTCTGCTCCCTGCTCTATACTCGCTGCGTCCCACAGTGAATTACTAGCTACAAAGAGAAGGGACTGCTCAGGGACTGACAATTGAGAGCATTTACAATTAGTTGAATTGATTAACCTTTACAAATGCTGTTACTTTATGAGGTATTTTTCTCAGCCCTGGTTGAACAGTACGCCTTATTGATTCAACAGACTCCTTTACGGAGCCCTGATTTGTCCAGGACTCCACCAGTCATAACCTGCCTTGGTAATCGCCTCTGCGTGTTCTTGGGAAGACCTGACGTGGAAGACTGATTGGCATTATGCAAACGAGTCCCAGCTCCCTCCGATGCCAGGGTGCAGTCTGCCTCTCCACATCTCTGTCCTAAGGCTGCAGACACGAAGGGTGCCAACATCCATGCCAGCATCTCACTGGCAGTCAGTTCACTGTCTTCCTCCAATCCCTGGTTTTTATTGAGGTTTCCTTCAATAATTTTTTTTGTGTGTGTTGAGTGTATGTGTTTGTATAAGGTTAGAGGGTGGTAGGAAATTGTTAAAAAATAGAATTGTATTTTGCTTGTTTTTGTTTGTTTGTTTTTAAGATTATAGACTAACTTCGAGTGTCACTGTGGCTATGAATCCCAAATCTATGACAAAAGGCACAGCTTAATCAGTTTCATTCAAAGAAACTATATGCTTAGGAATAATGTCAACTAGAAATGGCTGGCTTTCACCCTTCATTCTCCATATAACTATGGTGCTCCTCGTGCAACCATAAATTATTAAAATTTTCTAAATGCTAATGGCCGAGTATGAGATACACTCAGCTCCCTCTTAACCATGAGACAACATGTGGCTCACGTGCCTAGGAGCCAGACTTGCCTTCACCTTGGCTTTTTGTGAAAGTATTGGGGAAGGCATAGGCCTGAGGTTAGTGGTATTTGTTTTCTTTCTCAACTTGAATTTGAACTTACCTTATGTTGAGACTGTATTTTACTGGGTCCTGCTGAATCACATATGCTTACTTGAACGTCTGCTTAGTTGGGTCTGATCTAAGAGCTCCAGCCATGCTGGCATCTTCTGAATAGCCAGGGAACCAAACCCAGACTTGCCTGCCTAAAGCACTCTTACCTAAGCCAGAGTTAAAAAATTGGTCCTATGGTCATTTGGGGCATCCAGTTATGGCTGAAGAATGTTTGTTTTGTTTTATGTAATTAAACTGAATATTTGGCTTGATAAACATGCAAATACATGTACATTTATTCTACTATAAACATGTATATATTCAAATGCATAGAATTTTTCATACGTATATGTGCATAACAGAATCAAGTTTATGGCATTGCGTGACATAGATGAACAATGATGGAAGACAGCCATTTTTTAAAAAATGAAGTATTGATGCATTTTAAAGAAAAAAATCAAGGAACTGCTCTAACAAAGTCTGCAGCATTCACAGCATGACAAACAAATTAGAAAACAGCAGATGCAGCACAAATTAAGATGTATTTAGCACAGCAGCCCATCAGATGTGTGAACGTCTTTTGTAACTCAGCTTTGCAAGGTTGATGTATTGCACTCTAGACAGTTGATAATGAACCCTCCCAGCAATTAGAAGTAGAAATACTGAAGAGTCAAAATTGTGCTGTTCCCAGTGGGTTAGCAAAGGAAAACACATCACCCCACACCCACGTGAAACTTACTTTATGTGCTTGCAAAACAAAGAGAATGCTTCAATTTATATACTGGTGTGTTTGAATTTCTCGTGCATTAAAAAAATTTCTACTTCATTTTAATTACTATCTGATTCTAAAGTGTCATTAAATAAGTATGAATTCTGTTGCAGTTACACACGTTTTATGGCCAATACAATGTCTTTCTTTTATGGGATGCATTATTTAGTAATCTTACATTAAGATAATAACTTTAATCATTATGCCTTCAAATGGCAATAAGCATTTTAATGACTTTGTTGAGCTGCTTCCTAACTATCATTTTGTTTTCTGTTTAATATTAGAACATTTTTTTTATTTCTATGCAGAGAGTAGGTCCCCCACCCCCATTTGCTATTTTCTGAGAGTGATAGTAGTACCTTTGCATTAGGGAATAAAATACCAAAGTCCATTTAACAGGCAAATTTCTATTCCAATATGGTGCCAAGGCTAATGATACACACTGTTAATGTTTGATTCTTTTTTATGATCAATATTTTATTTAAGCAAGCCTATTATATCCTTCCAGGAGAAAGAGGTGCCTGGTAGAATTAGCAATAGTCCAACATTCTGTCAAGTATAGGTTTTGACAAATTTTAGAGAGCTTGAAAGAACTCACCAGAGAATCAGCCAAACAACACAAAGGTGGAAAGGCAATAAATAAAAAAAGGAAACCTAATTGGTGTACTCTGTCTAGGAAAGAGTCGTGTGATGCCTGATTTGAAGTCTCACCCTCCTATGTGAAAAATCTTAGATTATTCTGATATTCACAGTCTTAAAGGAGTTAGCACACAGGTATCATTTCCTCTTTAGTCTCTTTTCTGCTGCTCTCTGGCTCCAATCTGTATCCTTAATCCCAGACACCCAAAGAGCAATGTCTTAGCATCACATTCTATGAGAAGTTGGGAGGATCACGAGAGTGAAACATCCCACTCATCGCTTTGTAAGACAAACGAAAATGTCAAGGTTCATGTGTTACTCAGCCACATCCTGAACACAAAGGACGGTATTTATTTTAAGAGGTAGTGATCTTTCCTTATCACCCAGAAAAGGGGTCATCCACCTCTTTTCTGGGTTCCCATCAAAACTTAAAGGAAAACTTTAACAATGTCTGAAGGCCTTGATGTCCTGCAGATGAAGGAGGAGGATGTTCTCAAATTCCTTGCAGTGGGGACCCACTTAGGTGGCACCAACCTTGGCTTCTGGTTGGAGCAGCAAAACTACAAAATGAAAGGCCAGAGCATCTACGTCATAAATCTGAAGAGGACCTGGAAGAAGCCTCTGCTGGCAGCTTGTGCCATCGTTGCCATTGGAACCCCAGCTGATGTGGTGTCACTTCCTCCAGAGATGCTGGCCAGTGGCTGTCTGACGTTTACAGCAGCCACCGGGTAGTCCAATGGGGGGCTCTTCCCTCCAAGGGCTGCATCTTCTGGTGGTTACTGACCGAGGGCTGAACACTAGTCTCACAGGCGTCTTATGTTAACCTGCTTAATACACACTGTGCTGTGAGCGGTATGGACACTGCCATCCCCTGCAACAACAGGGAAGCTCACTCCATGGGTCCAATGTGGTGGCTGCTGGCCTGGGAAGTCTGCGCCTGTGTGGCCCTGTCTCCCCTGGATGATTGTGGTGGTCACACTGTTCTACTTGTGCAGTGGTCCTGAAGAGATTCAAAAGAAGAGCAGGCTGCTGATGAAAACTCTGCAACCAAAAAGAAATTTCAGGGTGAATGGATTTCTGTGGTTCCTAAGCTCACGGTTACTCCTGAGAACAGTCTGAAGGCTGCAGGTGCCCTTCAGGCCTATTCAGCAGATCCCTGCTGAAGACAGGAGCTCTCAGCTTGCCATGGAAGGATGGTCTGCAGCTCCCACTGCTCAGGCCACTGAATGGGTAGGAGCAACAACTGAGGGAGCTTAAGCTGTCTTTCCACAGGCTCTTAAACAGATAATGATGCAGAGAGGATAAGAAATCACAGGGCAAACCAAGAAGTGACAAGCTAGCAGGATATAACTGGAATAGGCCTGAAGGTGTTTTATTTATTTAATTTTCTTTTCAATGTTTAAACATTGATGCAACCATTTAGAAATTAAGAGATTTCATGCAAAGATTTGGATTGCAGCTTTTTGAAAAATTAGCTAGTGATGGGCCGACCTTCCTGCACGGTCTCCCTGGGGACCTGCTACCTGCAGGAGGGTGGGAACACTGAGTTTCTGCAGTTCCTCGCCTGGCATTGCCTTCCTCTCCCCATAGTTGCTTCCAATCATCCTGCCAGCACTGTTGGTTTTCTCAGACCCAACAAACAGTTCTTACTCATTGTTTTCCTTCTTTATGTTACCTGACCAGCCCTTATAGGTATTTATTTTTATGGCCCCAGCTGTTCTGAGTATTCTCATTTACGAAATCAAAGTTAGATCTTTTTTAAATAAAACGTTTTATGAAGCCCAAGTGCCCATCGACCCACAAATAGATTTTAAAAATGTATTTCTTTATTTATAATTTTCTTGCTTAATTATTTCAACTATGAAAATTAATCAACTTCACCATTACGTGGTATTTTAAGCACCCACATGTGTTGGAGACTTTGCTGGGGGCAGGGGGAGGGAATTGGCCTGCTTTTAGACATTGTACCAACTGATATCAACATGGAAAAACCTAGACTTATAGAAAACCAACTCTAGCCAATCCTAGAATTTTTTCTAATAGTTAAATGATTATGATAACTCAAAGCAAGATTAGAGGAATGAATAAAAACAATAATTTAATGTAACTAAATTTAGAGTATAGGTGTTTACTTGAAACAGATGAACCAATGGAGAGTTAAGTACAGTTAGCATAACTAGAAAGTATAATATTTGAAGCATTACTTACAGGATAGGTATCTTGGGTGAAAGGGAGAAAGTCCTAAAAGGCTGGGGAGGTCCATATTGAGATTTGCAACATACCTCCAACATAGGAGCCACCCTATGTTCGAGTTATGTTGCAAATTAACCCCCCAATCGCCACTAGGAATTTATGACCCAGAGCCTTAGCAGTGGCCAGATCACCCGCCCTCTTTTCTGAGACCATACAACACGGTACTGACTGAAGATTTAAACTTAGTGAAGGTAGTTGCTGTGCCCTAATTAAAGGATGATCTCTGCAAAGTGTCCTCTAGTGGCCATAAGCTGTCACTGCATATTCAAGAGACATTGTTCTTTTTTTTTTTTTTAATTAAATCATAGCTGTGTATAATAATGCAATCATGAGGTACAATGTGCTGATTCCATATACAGTCTGAAATATTTTTCCCAAACTGGTTAACGTAGCCTTCATGGCATTTTCTTAATTATTGTGTTCAAACCCTTATACTCTACACTTAGTAAACTTCACCTGCACCCTTCCAAGATGCACCCTAGGTGTGGACCCACCAATCACCCTCCCTCCACCTTTCCTACCCCTTCTTTTCCCTCCCTTGCCCCCTTCCCCATATTCTTGTACTGAGATTGGGTTATAGCCTTTGTATGAAAACTATAAATCAGTTTTATATTAGGGCTGAGTACATTGGGTACTTTTTCTTCCATTCTTGGGATACCTTGCTAAGGAGAATATTTTCCAGCTCCATCCATGTAAATATGAAAGAGGTAAAGTCTCCATCTTTCTTTATGGCTGCATAATATTCCGTGGTGTACAAATAACACAATTTATTAATCCATTCATGAGTCAATGGGCATTTGGGTTTTTTCCATGACTTAGCAATTATGAATTGAGCTGCAATAAACATTCTGGTACAAACATCTTTGTTATAATGCGATTTTTGGTCTTCTGGATATATACGGTACCTAGTAGAGGAATTATAGGATCGAATGGCAGATCTGTTTTTAGATCTCTAAGTATTCTCCAAACATCTTTCCAAAAGGACCATATTAGTTTGCATTTCCACAAGCAGTGTAGAAATGTTCCCTTTTCTCCACATCCGTGCCAACATCTATGGTTTTGGGATTTTGTGATGTGGGCCAATCTTACTGGAGTTAGATGATATCTCAAAGTAGTTTTGATTTGCATTTCTCTGGTGGTTAAGGATGCAATTAGGAAAAAAAGGCAATCAAGTGTATCCATATAGGGTCAGAAGAGATCAAATTTTCACTCTTCACAGATGATATGATTGTATATCTGGAAAACACCAGGGGTTCTACTACAAAACTCTTAGAAGTGATCAAGGAATACAGCAATGTCTCAGGATACAAAATCAACACCCATAAATCTGTAGCCTTTATATATACCAACAATAGTCAAGCTGAAAAAACAATCAAGGACTCTATACCATTCACAGTAGTGCCAAAGAAGATAAAATATTTGGGAGTTTATCTGACAAAGAACATGAAAGATCTCTATAAAGAGAACTATGAAACTCTAAGAAAAGAAATAACTGAAGATGTTAACAAATGGAAAAGAATACCATGCTCATGGCTGGGAAAAATCAACATTGTCAAAATGTCTATATTACCCAAAGCAATATACAACTTTAATGGAATCCATATTAAAGCTCCATTGTCATACTTTAAAGATCTCAAAAAAAATAATACATCATTTTATATGGAGTCAGAAAAAACCTTGAAAAGCCAACACATTACTCTGAAATAAAAACAAAGCAGAAGGAATCACGCTACCAGACCTCAGACTATACTATAAATTGATAGTGATCAAAACAGCA
>CAUYPK010105312.1:0-21384 GCA_963574355.1 Loris lydekkerianus
TGGCTCTAACATCATCAATAACTTCCTCTGTGAGCACTCTGTCATCGTCTCTGTCTCCTGCTCTGACCCTTCCATCAGCCAAGTACTATGTTTTGTCATCGCCATGTTTGATGAGGTCAGTAGCCTGGGAATCATCCTCACTACTTATATCCTCATCTTTGTCACTGTCCTGAGAATGCCTTCTGCTGGTGGGCGCCAGAAAGCTTTCTCCACCTGTGCTTCCCACCTGACTGCCATCACCATTTTCCATGGGACTGTCCTGTTCCTTTATTGTGTACCCAACTCTAAGAACTCATGGGTCATTGTCAAAGTGGGTTCTGTATTTTATACAGTCATTATCCCCATGCTGAATCCTTTGATCTACAGCCTTAGAAACAAAGATGTGAAAGAGAGTGTCAGGAAGTTGATGGGTCACACAACAGAATTTTGTTGAGCACTTATATAACCCAAATGAATCACATTTATTATTTTGAGGTGTGTTTGGTGGTTCCAGTATAGAGGCTGATTCAAATTATGTGGTCAATTCATCAGTGAAAGCTTTTAATATGTTGTAACAAACCACTTATTTGATTGTTTGATTTTTTTGTCACTTCCATGTTTTGAAAATTAACTCTGACATTATATGTAGTAACACAAATGTTAAAAGTGGGATTATTATTGTCTCTGAAATAGACAATATTCTCTGATTTGTGACCACCCACAACCACAGAAGTGATCTTATTTGAAAATAAAATCTTTGTAGACGCAATTGAATGATGATTAAGATGAGATAATAGTGGATTATGGTGAGTCCTGAATCCAGTGAGCATACTTTTACCCAAGACAGTAAGTACAGACACAGATATTCAGGGAGGAGGGAGGCCTTGTGAGCATGGAAGCCAATTGGCTGTTGACACAAACCAGAAGCAAGGAAGCATTCTCATCCAGCTCCTTCTCAGATAGTATAGTCTTTCCAGAACCTTGATGTCAAATTCTGGTCTCAAGAATTGTAAGGAACAAAATTTCTTGTGTTAGAATCCACCAAATTGTAGTAATTTTTGTTACAGCTCTACGAAAGTTATGCGATAAGAAAATATCAGACAATAAAACCTTAATCTCTCAATTTGCATGTGTATTTTGGCATGGCAAGTCATTTCTTTATATTAAGTCATAAACACATAGATCATGTATACATTGATGCCTTATGGGGTACAATGTGCTGAGTTTACATACAATTAGGAATGCTTATATCAAACTAGTTTATATAGCCTTCACCTCATTTACTTAATTATTGTGTTAAGACATTTATACTCTATACTTAATAGATTTGACATGTACCTGTGCAATATGAACCATAGGAATCATCCCACCATTTAACCTTCATTCATTGAATCTCCCCCCTCCCCTCCCATTCCTCTCTTCTTCCCACTATCATCTTGGGCTATAGTTGTGGTTTATCCTTCTTATGAAAGTGTGATTATAAATTGGTTTCATAATAATACTGAGTAAATTGGATACTTTTTCTTCCATTATTGAGATACTTTACTAAGAAGAATATGTTCCAGTTCCATCCATGTAAACATAAAAGAGGTAAAGTTTCCATATTTTTTTTAAGGCTGCATAATATTCCATGGTATACATACACCACAATTTATTAATCCATTCATGGGTTGATGGGCACCTGGCCTTCTTCCATGACTTGGCAATTATGAATTGAGCTGCAATGAACAATTTGGTGAAAATACCTTTGTTGTAAAGTGATTTTTGGTCTTTTGGATATACACCTAGTAAAGGAATTGCTGGGTCATTAAAAAAAAAAAAAATTCTTCTATTTAATTTTAGCAATGATAGTGTCAGAGTGACTAAGGAAAGCTTTTTAGCCATAGTTGACTGGGAGTGTAAATTAGAACAAGTAATGACAGCTGTCTCCAAGAGACAAGCTCTTTGTTCCTTTCTCTACAGTAAATTTTTGAGACAGAGTCTCACTTTTTTGCCCTTGGTAGAGGGCTGTGGGATCACAGCTCACAACAACCTCAAACTCTTGGTCTCAAGTGATTATCTTGCCTCAGTCTCCCAAGTAGCTGGGACTACAGGTGTCCAACACAACATGGGGATCTCACTCTGCTCAGGCTGATCTCACACTCCTGAGCTCAAGCAACCCTCTGTCCTCAGCCTCCCAGTGTGCTAGGATTACAGGCATGAGCCACCATGCCTGGCCTAGAATCAACATTTTTAAAATGGCCATACTACCCAAAGTGATTTACAGATTCAATGCAATCAATTCCCATTAAAATAGCAATGCCATTTTTTCATTGTTTTGTATAATTTTGAATGCCTATTTCAAAATTTTGAATATTCACCTGCTGAGCATCTGATAAAGGCCTGAAAACCAGAATCTACAAAGATTTCAAGCAGATCAGCAAGAAATAGCCAAATAACCTATTTAAAAAGTGGGTAAAAGACATGAACAGAAATTTTTTCAATAAATCTATACTACAGGCCAACAAACTCTGAAAAAAAAAATACTCAGTGTCTCTAATCATCAGGGAAATACAAATCAAAACCACAATGAAATACAATTTATGAAGAAAAATAGAACATGTATTTGTTTTCTTTAATTAGCAATTTTCGGAGTAGTGAGTTAGTTCCCCAGTAAACTTTAATAATAACTGAGGATTTATTATTTTTTTCTTCTTAGTATCTAAATTTAAACATATAGGATATCTTTAAATCAGTTCTAGTCAATTTTTAATGTTAAAATTATGCAACCATAAGTCAATATCAGCCATTTCAAATTTCCTTCTGCGTCTCTTTGAGATGAATTGACCTGGGTTGAATAGCATTCTTAATTTCTGGAAAATGAAACCGCTCAACACTCATCTTGCATATTTTCTACCTTAGACTTCACATCAGCCATTTGTCCAAGGAGTTTTATTTAGGGCAAAAATGGTTTCTTTATGAAATTTTTATTTTGATTGACAAATGACAATTTTAGGTAGTTATTTTTTCTCAAAAAGTCCAGATTTTTCTTTTATGAAATATCTTCTCTCTATACTCTAATTTATCATAGTTTTATTAGCTTTGGCTTTATTCCCAGTTACATCTTTTGATAATTACAGTACATTTTCTTTGTTTTTGTTATTTATCTAACTAACTTGGAACACATCAGTGAACAAAACAATGAAAACATTCCTGCTTTCCCTAGAAATTTTATTCTATCAAGAGGGAAAATATGATATATAATACACGGAAAAAATAAAGATGCAAAAACATGTTTTAAGCATATTAAATACTTTAAAGTTGGATAGTAGGGTAACTCCTGCAGTGCAAATGTGTGCTTAATGAAGGTTTCACCAGATTTGAGCAAAAACATAAGAAAAATAATAACAAACAGAGGAATCACTATTAGAAAAGGCAATAAGGAATGAGGAGTGTACTCTTTTGTTGCTATTTAATAAAGAACAAGGAGCTACACATAGTTGGAAGGGACAGCAGGTAAAAGGAATAATAAATAGCAGAGAGATTTAACAAAGCCTATATCATTTACCAAGTTTCATGTTCACCTTGTAAATATTTTTGCTTTAACTCTCAATGAATCATGATTTTTTGAAAACTAGATTTTTATACTTCACCAGTCTGGCTAGAGTATGTGATATGGAGGAAGAAGGTTATACCCAGAAAATAATTATCTCTATCACTCAATCTTTATTTGAAAATGATACATTTTATAATTATATTATATGTTATTATTTATAGGAGGTTATAGAAGTAATCGTAAGACTAAATAAGGTAACCTTAAAACATAAATTTTCAGGGCGACTTTTATACATAACTGTTTTATATGAAAGGCCCCTAATGATGAGATTTTTTTCTCCAGATTTTACAGCATTTTAGAATTACATCAGAAAAATGCAATTATTTTTCATTGCTTAAGACCTCAGGAGAATGCGGCAATAGACAGTCTCCAGAGTGCATGCCTTCCAGGTTGTAACTATAGTTAAAGAGAAGCAGGTATCACTGCCAAGTTGGAAAGGCCCTACCTTTGCCATCAGCAGGTTAGTTTTAAGATTCTAAAGACAGACTGATATTAATATCAATCCAGACAACAACTTGGGTAAAGGAAAACCTACTCTTTAGAACAAAACAATTCTTAAAAATTGTATGTGAAGATGCAAGGAACAGGAAGAGTCCTCTTTCTGTAAAGCTTTGTCCTGGAGAGCCAGGCTCAGCTAAACTTCCTTAGAACAGCTCCACAGAAAAATTTCTACCTGTAGTAGAAAACAGAAAAGTTCTGAGAATTTATATTGCATAATTTTGAATGCCTATTTTGAAATTTTTATTTTGATTCACAAATGATAATTTATATTGCCTTTTTATTATTAACTTTTGGGGGAATACTCAAGGTGGAAAGGACAAGAATTTAAATGAAATAAACAGAGTTTGAATGGACTCCCTAGTGAATAAAAATTAATGAGACCAGTTTTAATTTAGATTATAAACAAGAAAGATACATGACCTCTAAAAACAAAATTAACACGCAAATTTAGAGAAAAAGAAACAACGAGGAAGAAGATTTCAATGATCATATTTTTCAGATTCAAAGATACAGAAATATTGGTCTGTAATTTTATAGCAGCATTTAGGACATGAGAACCATCACATTACATGCAACAATAGTTTAAAATAAATTTTTAAGTGTCTTGGATAAATGAAATGTGCCATAAAATATGATAATTAGAATATATGGCTGTGTAATGGATTGTTTGTGATAGTGTCTTTAAGACTCAAATTCTTGAGTATAGAAACTTAGAGCCATTATGTTTTCCAAACTTGCATGGGGTCTATATATATATAGACCCCATGGGGCATCTAAAGCTATTTCCTGAGTTGTGTGAACACAGTTAATCTTATCTGAATTGACAGCAAAAGAGATTCCTTGTATGGTAGTACCTGAGAGGTTTGGGGTCTGAATTAGGGAAATATAATAATTATTTTTTACTGACTGTTTTTTCATGAAATATTTCCATAATTCAGTGTTACCTTAAGTATTTAATCTTTCGCTTTCACAGGTAACATATAAACAGAATGACACACACACAGAGAAATAAGCAGGAAAGGGAAGTTTTTAACCATAGTTTTTACAATAATTAGTTATTTTAGGGTGGGAAAATTACCCTAAACCATGCTTATTCTTGATGTGCCTTTTTGTGTATATCTGTGGCATATAATTATCAATGTCTCATAGCTTTGGACTCCCTAGTTTGACCACTAATTGAAAGCATAATTATTAAAAGGAAACATATTAGTATCTAGATGTAGAACATGGATCAGGTTTTAGTGTAGTTAAGTGGATAAATGCCTATGAGCGTGAGGATCAGTGCTCTAGTCACAGATGCATAAATTGTCATTATCCATGTGGCACTCAAAAAGTCAAATTTCTTCTGGCTTCTGTTTGTTATCTCTAGAACAAAGAAATAGCTAGATTATCTTCGTAATCTTGTCTACTTTTATTTACTTCTCAGGTAATGAGAATGATTATTTATTTATTTATTTATTTTATTGTTAAATCATAGCTGTGTACATTAGTGCAATCACCTGTAGAGAATGATTAATATTTAAAACTCTCAGAGTTGGGGAGAATGCTTTCTGTGAAAAATAATCACAATGTATTTTGATATCTGATTTCTGGGTCAATCAAACAAAAAATAGGTTAAAATGTTCCATGGAATTTACGATGAAGTTACAAACATCAAGAGTTGATTTTTAAATGTGTGTGAACATCTGAGGTAAAAATTACTTTGCTTAGAAATTTTTGCTTTTTATTTACTGATTATAGGGCTGACATAATCAGTCATCATGTTATGTGGGACTTATTTCTATGAACTTACAATGTTCAAGGAGAGCTTGAATTACCATGTGAAGATGTGATTTAAAGTAACCATAAATGCTTTACTATTATTCTACTTATAAAATTTAAAAATTACACCTGATACACTAGTCTTTGACTGAAAAATTGTATCTATTCAATATATATATTTTATATGTTCCATATATATATTCTATTTATACATATATACATATATATTATTATTATTGGGGGTTCATTGAGGGTTCAAACATTGATTGCCTTTGTTAGGCAAAGTCCCTCTTATAATTGTGTCCCACTCCCAAAAGCTATGTCACACACCGTGATCCCCCACTCTCTTCCCACCTTTCCTCTCTCTGCTCTCCCCTACCCCATCCCCACCATGTACTAGATCATTAATTGTCCTCATATCAGAATTGAGTACATAGAATTCTTGCTTCTCTATTCTTGTGATGCTTTACTAAGAATAATATGTTCAACTTCCATCCAGGTTAATACAAAAGATGTAAGTCTTCACCTTTTTTATGGCTGAATAGTACATATTTTAAAAAAATATCATAATGCTTTAAAATCTTACATATTTAGTGTATCTTAAGTAATAAGCTCATAGATTCAGAGAGAGATATTTTGCCTCATCCTCCAAGTTTAATAAGGATATTCAACTACGGTTCCTATTTCCTCACTTGTTTTAATTTTTTTTTTTTTTTAATCTCAGGAATTTTAGGTTCTGATAAACAAAAGTCATGTCACTGACAGATAGAAATGAAACTACAGCTACATTTATACTCTTGGGATTCTCAGATTACCCACAACTGCAAATCCCACTCTTCTTGATGTTTCTTGCCATCTACACTGTCACTGTGGTAGGAAATCTTGGGATGATTGTGATCATCAAAATTAACCCCAAACTGCACACCCCCATGTACTTTTTCCTCAGCCACCTCTCTTTCGTAGATTTCTGCTATTCCTCCATCATTGCTCCCAAGATGCTGGTGAACCTGATTGTAGAAGACAGAACTATTACTTTTTTAGGATGTATAGTTCAATTTTTTTTCTTTTGTACCTTTGTGGTGACTGAGACCTTTTTATTAGCTGTGATGGCCTATGATCGCTTTGTGGCCATTTGCAATCCTCTGCTCTACACGGTGGCCATGTCCCAGAAACTCTGTGCCTTACTGGTGCTTGGTACATACACATGGGGAGTAGCATGTTCCTTGATACACACATGCTCTACTTTAAATTTATCTTTTCAAGGTTTCAACATAATCAATCACTTCTTCTGTGAGTTATCCTCTCTGATTTCCCTCTCTCGCTCTGGTTCTTATCTCACCCAGTTGCTTCTTTGGATTTTTGCCACCTTTAATGTAGTCAGCACACTGCTCATCATTCTCATGTCATATGCGTTCATCGTTGTCACCATCCTCAAGATGCGTTCAGCCAGTGGGCGCCGCAAAGCCTTCTCCACCTGTGCCTCCCACCTGACTGCTATCACCATCTTCCATGGCACCCTCCTCTTCCTCTATAGCATGCCAAACTCCAAAAACTCCATGCACACAGTCAAAGTGGCCTCTGTGTTTTATACAGTGGTGATTCCCATGTTGAACCCTCTAATCTACAGTTTGAGAAATAAGGATGTCAAAGATACAGTCAGCAAGATAATGGATACTAAAATCATTTCTTCTTGAGAATGTTATTTTAGTAGAATGTTCCCTTGACATATGAATAAAATATATCATTATATATTAATTTTATACCTGTTAATTAAATGAAGTTTGTGTTGAACAGTATAATGAAAATACATTTTGATTTGAAGAGAGTATTGTTGGCTCTATCTCTTACTTTCTGGAAAAGATATACAATCTCTTGTGAATTACAGAACACATTGAGTACAACTCTTAGTGATGGATTACTAGGCTTGGGTGTCGATGCAGAATACAGCTAGTTGTGAGAATTAATGTGAATTTCAAGATATAAAATCTCTCTAAGCTTTAGTATTTCAACTGTCAAACTGGCATGGCATAAACCTTTTTATACTCTATACAGATGAAAATATTATATACATATCATGTGCAGCATTTTGAGTAACTTAAAAATATTAATTAATTCATCTTTCATATAAGTTATTATAATAGACTAAGCTTTTAATAAATGCATGAATTTTTCTTACAAAAACAAAAACAGTTATGGAAAGACATAGTAACTTGGTCCTAAGGATGCAAAACCTAATGTTTATAATAAAACAATAAAGAAGTGACCATTGAAGAAGGCAGAAAATAATAACATTGAAAGTTTGAGAGAAGAAAAAGTTAAAATCTCTTTGGGCTTGTAGGAAGCATGTCTTCATAAAGTAGGTGTTGTTTGAACTCTGCTGACATAAGAGAATGGGCAGAGATTTAGAATATACATTCCAGTAAGAAAATAGCTTTATGTAGAAGAAAGAAGCATGTAGAAAATGAATTCCTTGCCTAACCTGTTATATATAAGAGTTTTTAACATTTTCTACTAGGATTCTTATAGTTTCCTGTTTTAGGTTTAATTCCATCATGATTTAATTTTTGAGGATGGTGAGAGGGCAGGATCATGTTTCGGTTTTTTCCATGTGGATATCCACTTTTCCAAGGCACCATTAATTGAACAGGGAATCTTGTCCCCAGTGTATGTTTTGTACTTGTTTCATCAAAATCAGATGGGAATATGAGTATGATTTCAACTGTGGTCTCTGAACACATAGCTGTATGTTTCTGTTTTTGTGCTAGTACTATTACTGGAATTTCTTTCTTCAGTAGATCTTTGGTCTTGAGGATTCAAAGAATGAACCCACAGAGCATGGATCAGTGATAAGACAGAATTTATTAGCCACCAAGGAATACAGCAGTGAAAAGCACCAGAGCTTCTGACAGAGGGAAAGATCTGAGTTAGATCTTTTCACATGGGTCCTTTGTCTATGGGCACATATAATGAATGGATATAGTCCCTTCCATGTTGGATAAAATGTCAGGGCAAAAAATGGAGGGACTTTTTCAGTCTTGAATGGAGGAGCCCTGTATCAGACCATTCAGTTTTGGCTATTGTAGCTTCATAGTATAGTTTGACATCTTGTAAAAGGATGCATCCTGCTTATTTCTTATTACATAAATTTTCATTTGCTAGCCTTAAATACCACATGCAAAAAACAAAAAGATCAAAAATCAACAATCTAATGAATCATTTCAAGGAAGTAGTGATGAACAAACCAATTCCAGACTCAGCAGAAAAAAAAAAAACAAAAAAAACACAAAAAACCAAAAAACTATGATCAGACCAGAACTGAATGAAATTGACAACAAAGTAATTATCCAGAAGAATAATAAACGAAAAAGTAAGTTCTTCAAAAAGATAAAAAAAATTGACAAGCCTTTTGCTAGATTAACTAGAAACACAAAAGAAATTAATAAGCTCAATTAAAAATTAAAAAGAAGTCATAACTGATATGAAAATATATGTACAAAACATTTAACAATACTATAAAAATGGCCATGCTCATAAACTCAAAAATATGTAGAAAATTGACAAAATCCTGGAAACACACAGTCTCCCAAGACTCAATAGGAAAAAATAGAACTCATGAACAGACCAGCATCAAACACCAAAATTGAAGCAGCAATAAAAACTCTTCCAACTGAGTAAGTCCTGAACAAGAAGATTTTATACGCTAATTTTACTAAATCTACAACAAGGACCTAAATCTACAACAACCTCGACCTGTATGTAGAAATTATTCCATAATATTGAGAATAATATTGAGAAGAAAGGAATCCTCCATAACTTCTGCTAAGATGCCAATATGATCTTTATACAAAAGCCAGGAAATGGCACAACTAAAAAGATAAACGTGCAATATCCATTATGAATACAGACACAAAAATTCTAAATAAAATTTTAGAATTCTGAATTCAACAGCATACCAAAATAATAATTCATGTGACCAATTGGGTTTCTTTCTTTTATTAATAAATCATAGCTGTGTACATTAATATGATCATGGGGCATCATACACTGGTTTTACAGACCGTTTGACACATTTTTCATCACACTGGTTAACATATACTTCCTGGCAGGCATTTTCTTAGTTATTGAGTTAAGACATTTACATTCTACATTTACTAAGTTTCACATGTACCCTTGTGAGATGCACCACAAGTGTAATCCCACCTATCACACTCCCTCTGCCAGTCCTCCCTCCTCTCTCCCCTCCCTTTCCCCCTTCCCCATATTCTTAGGTTATAACTGGGTTATAGCTTTCATATGAAAACCATAAATTAGATTTATAGTAGGGCTGAGAAAAAGAAAAAGAAAAAGAAAAAGTACATTCTTGAGATAATTTACTAAGAAGAATATGTTCCAGCTCCATCCATGTAAATGTGAAAGAGGTAAAGTCTCCATCTATATATCTATATGTATGACATAGGGATCAACTTTTGTAGTAGTAGTAATATTTTTATAATGCAATATATTTTCTGGACACCAGGTGGCGTTGTGAGTGGTTCCCAGTTTACACTGTTACCATGGTAACCACCCTACTAGGCCGATTGCCATTTGGAGTTTCTGTAAAAATTTATTACCTAATTATTGTCCAACCTCAGCTGCTCTGTTCCAGATAGCACTCCTATCTGACCTTTCAACTAGGTGCAGGAGTCCACGCTTCACAAATATTTCCACTCTGCTCCCACGTTCTCCTGTACACTGGCAACTGCAATCGGCTGTGGGGGAGGGTGCTGGCTGCCCCGGCTATAGCTGTTGCCAGCTCCTGTGGCTGCAGTTCACGGAGACCTTATCCTCAGTTTTTGTGGCTCAGAGTCTCACTTTTGAATCTGGACTTTTGAGTCCAGCCACCTGCCAGTTCACTGCATAGCCTGAACTGCCAGCCCACACCAATATGACCCACCAAGAATGGTCTAGTCTATTTAATCACTCCTGTTGTTCTTGGGGAAGGTGCCCACCATTTCGAACAATTCAAAATGTTTGTTTCCCAGGCAGGATCCCTTCCCTTTGATTTTCCATTGGGTTGCCTAGTCCCTTGTGGCGCTGAGCAGGACCCCTTTCAGGTTGTTAAACTTAGCTCATCAATAAATTTTTGTCAGTTGGGTTTTGCCAGGAATTGCAAGCTGCGGTCCTCCCTGAGGGAGGGGCCTGCTGGCCAGCACAGCCCAACAGGAATAATCTCTACAACAGAGTCCTTGGTTTTAAATTACACCTTATATACAGCAATCTGCCAATTTGCTGTGCATCTCAGCTGTCTGTCCATACCTACAATCCATGCGGGAAAAAGGTCCGGACCCCTCTTCCTCTCACCTGGTGACCTGGGAGAGGTGGACTACATGTCCGTCCCATCTACCATCATGCTCCACCTCCACCAAGTGGGTTTCATCCCAGAAATGCAAGGATGGTTCAATATAATCAAATCTATGAATTGATTATATTCTGATTCACAACAGAAATGCATGCAAAAACAAACATACTGTTACCAGAATTTTGCTCTTCAGTAGGTTCTTGGTCTCAGTGATTTAAAGAATGAATCTGCAGACCACAGATCAGTGGTAAGACAGGATTTATTTACGAAGAAGAATACAGAAACGCCAGAGCTCCTGGCAAAGAGAGAAAACCCAAGTTGGGAGAGAAAAGCTCTCTCTCTCTGTCTCTGGGATCTTTGTCTAGGGGTATACAAGTTGCCTGGGAACCTTTGTAGTTACATTTAGCATATTTTGGTAGTTACATTTAGCGGGTCTGGGACATCATGTCTGGGTTGGGATCTCGTGTTTGGGTTGCACATGAATGGCTACAATTCCATTCATTCCCAGTCCTAGGAAACTTACATGAAGTTGACCAGGCCTAGAAAATGGGGGTTCCCTGCTCAGCCTAAGGTGCTGGTGTCTCCCCAGCAGTTGTCTGGCCCCTCTGGCTACTGAAGCCTCCTACAGGGCCCCCCCTGCCTACCCTCCAGTCTGCTTGTTCCTCTGCTCGCTGCTACCCCATCAACACTGCCAAGGCAGAGGCAGCCAGGCTGTGCCCCATCCCCACAAACTCCACAAGCTGGAGCTGGCTGGGACACCACTTGTCCTGTATCAACATCATCAAGCCACACACAGTAAAAATGGTTCCAGTCTAAGACCTGATTCTATACAGACCCCTGGATCACTCTCCCTCCAGAGAAACCCTAACTGCCCCTCCTATCATTGCCTGACTCAGCAAGAAGCAGTTAGATTGAGTCTTCTTCTTTTTCCCTAACAGAAGTTAGGCTTTTTACTCTGAGAGGAAAATTGATATAGGACAAGTGGCATCCCAGCCAGCTTGTGGAGCTGGTTGGGAGTGGGGAGTGTGGACCAGCTGCCTCTGCCTTGGCAGTGTTGATGTGGTGGCAGTGAGTAGAGGAACCTGCGGTCTGGAGGGTAGGCAGGGGAGTCCTACAGGAAGCTCCAGTAGCCAGAGGGCCAGACAGCTTCTGGGGAGACACCAGCACCTTAGGCTGAACAGGGAACCCCCATTTTCTAGGCCTGGTCAATTTCATGTAAGTTTCCTAGGCCTGGGAATGAAAGAGATTGTAGCCATTCATTTGTGACCCAGACACTACCGAGACTCAGACTTGATGTCCCAGACACACTAAATGTAACTACCAAGACATGGTAAAAGTAACTACTGAGGGCTCCTTGTGACTATACATACCCCTAGACAAAGAGCCCAGAGAGAGACAGACAGAGAGAGAACTTTTTTCTCCCCACTTGGGTTTTCTCTCTCTGCCAGGAGCTTGGGCAATTCTGTATTCTTTTCTGTAAATAAATCCTGTCTTACCACTTATCTGTGGTCTGCGGATTCTTCAAATCACCAAGACCAAGAACATACTAAAAAGTGAAATTCCAGTATCAATATGATCCTCTCATTTGTCACAGAAAAAGCATTTGACAAAATTCAGCATCATTCATGATAACAGCACTCAACAATATCAGGATAAATGGAACATTCTTCAAAATTTTAAAGGTTATATATGACAAATCTACAGCCAACATCACATTGAATTAGGAAAAATTGAAAGCATTTCCACTTATAACTAGAACCAGAAAAGGTTGCCAACTTTCACCACTTTTATTCAACATGGTGCTGGAATGTCTCACCAGAGCAATCAAGCAGAAGAAGGAAATCAGTGTGGTCCAAATGAGGAAAGAAGAGATCAAATTATTTCTCTTTGCTAATGAAATTGATATAGGACAAGTGACGCCCCAGCCAGTTCGGTGGACCAAGAACCTACTGAAGATGAAATTCTGGTATCAAAATGATCTTATATATAGAAAACTCTGACATTTTAAAGAAAAGATTACTGAAAGTGATAAATTCAGCAATGTCTCGGGTTAAAAAATCAATGTACATAGATCAGTAGCTTTCATATAGGTCAACAATAATTAAGATAAGAAACAAATAAAAAGGTCCCAACCTTACACAGTAGCAACAAAGATTATTAAATGCCTAGGAATACATTAAATAAAGGTGACAAAAGTCTTCTATGGGGAAAATTATGAAATACTGAGGAAAAAAGTTGAAGAGTTTGTAAACATATGGAAAAATATACAATGCTCATGGATAGGTAGAATCAATTTTGTAAAATGGCTATACCACCCAAGTGATTCACAGATTTGATGCAATTCCTATTAAAATACAAATGTCATTTTTTGATCTAATTTTGAATGCCTATTATTAAGTTTTTATTTTGAATGACAAGTGACAATTTTAAATAGCCATTTTTTTGTAAAAAAAAAAAAAAATCCAGACTTTTGTTTTGAAATTATGTTCTCTCTGCACTCTAATTTATCATAGTTCCTATAGGTTTGAGTTTATTCCCAGTTACATCTTGCATTAGATAAATTATAGTTCACTTACTTTGTGCTCATTTCCTTTGTGTTCATTGGAACAGATCAGTGAAGAAAACAATGTAAAAATCTTGCTTTCCTGGATTAATAAATAATTTACAAAACACACAAAAATAAGGATTTAAAAATGTGTTTTTAGCATATTAAATACTTTAAAGTTGGGTAGTAGGGTACTCCCTACAATATAAGAGTGTGCTTATAAATGTTTCACTTTAAAGCTGAATCTTATGGAAAATACTTAATCTTAAGGAAATACTTAAGAAAAATAGTAACAAGGCAATGAAACCCTAGTAGAAAAGGCTGTAAGCAGTGAGGCTTGTCCTTTTTTTTTCTTTTTTCTTTCTTTCTTATAAAAAGGGAGAGAGCAGGGGAAAGGAATGATAAATAGCAGAGACATTAAACAGAGCCTATCATTTCCCCAGTTGAACATTTAGTTTGTAAATATTTTGCTTTAACTCTCAGTGAAACATGATGAACTGAAAACTTGATCTTCACATTTTATCAGTACGGCCAGAGTATGTGATATGGAGGAAGAGGGTAAAGCTCAGCAAATAATCATTACTCAATCATTATTTGAAAATGATGCATTTTATAATTACAATACGTGTTATAATTGTAGGAGTGATTATAGGGCTGGAGAAGGGAATCTTAAAATGTAAATATTGAAGTTGACTTTTAAATATAAACAGTTTTATATGAAATGCTCCTAATGCTGCTATGTGTTGTTTTTTTCCTCCAGGTTTTTGTTATATAAGCATTACATCAGATAAATGGAACTAATGTAAACTGCTTAAGAAGACCTCAAGAGAATGGGGCAATAGAGAAGTCTCGGGGGTTCATGTCTCCAAGGCTGTAACTACAGATAAAAGAATGATATCAATTCTAGGTTGGAGAGATACTACCATTGCCATCAACAGGTTTGTTTTAATATTCTAAAGACAGATCAATATTTATTTGAACCTAGCCAACAACTTGGGCAAAAGAAAACTTGCTCTTTAGAACAAACAGTTCTTGAAAATTATATGCAAGGAATGTTAAGTGCACTCTTTCCGGAAAGCTTTTTCCTGGAGGGAATGGCTCTGCTAAAATCTTGAACCACAGTCCCTTGGAAATCTGATACCTAGAGAGGGAAATTGAAGAGCTCTGAGAATTTTGGAAATTTGTATTGCTTTTATACTTTTTAAATGTTGGAGGAATAGTCAAGGCAGAATGGCCAGTATGCAAGTGAAATAAGCAGAGTTCAAACAGACTGTCTAGTGAATAACAATAAAAATGGCTAGCTTTATTAAGATAAAAACCAGGAAATATATGTGATCCCCTAAGATTAACAAAATCAAACAACAAAAGCGAGAGAAAATAGCAACTAAAAGAAAACAGGTTTCAACTATCATATTTCTTGTACTGAAAGATGCAGAGATATTTGTCTGCAATTCACTAGCAGCATTTTGGAAATAAGAGACAACACATTACACGTTAACATTAATTTAAAATAAATTTTTGAGTTTCTTAGACAAATGAAATAAGGCATGAAAATTAGAAAGTATGGCTTTGTAATAGATTGTTTTTTGAAATTGTCTTCAAATCTGAAATTCTTGAGTATAGGACCTGGGGCTGATTGAGTGTCCCAAAGGTGCATGGGATCTGACAACTTTAGTGACGGGCCATTTGAAACCTATTTCCTGAGTTATATGAACAGAGTTAATCTTATCTGAAATGACAGCAAAAGAGATCCCATGTATGGTACTAACTCAGAGTTGTTGGGCCTGAAATAGGGAAAATAATAATTATTTTCTTTTATTTTCTTTCTTTATTTTTTTATTGTTGGGGATTCATTGAGGGTACAAGAAACCAGGTTACACTGATTGGGGAAAGTAATAATTATTTTATTACTAACAGTTTTCCCATGAAATGCCTTCGGAGTGTAGTACTACTTCAAGTTTTTAATCTTTCGCTTTCACAGGTAACATTTGAAGAGAGTGACTACACTAGGTGCCTTGAAGAGAGAGAGAGAGGTAGAAATACAGAGAAAGATAGAAGAAAAGGGATTTATGTATATGTGTGTATATATACATACACACACACATATATACATGAATATATATATATATGTATATACACACACAGACACACACACACACACACACATATATATATATATATATATATAGAGAGAGAGAGAGAGAGAGAGAGAGAGAGAGAAAGAGAGAGAGAGAGACAGAGACATAGGAAAGGGAAGGTTCTAAGTCAGAGTTTGTAGATTAGTTATTTTGGTTTGAGACAATTTCCCTAAATCCTATTTAATATCTATGTCATGTAGCTGTCATTACCTCATAGGCTTAGACTCTCTAGTTTGGTCACAGACTGAAAGTATAATTATTAATAAAAGAAAAATGTTGGCATTTAGACATAGACATGATCATACTATTTAGGTGCAGATAAGTGAATACATGCCTAAGAGCATGAGGATCAGAGCTCTTGTCACAGATATGTAGATTGGTCTTTATGTGCATGGCATTGGGAAATTCATGGTACCCTACCTCCTGTTTTGTTATCTTTAGAACAAAGAAGTAAGCTAAATTACCCTTATAATTTGTTCTAATATTATTTATTTCTCAAATAATGATCAGATTCATAACATTCTCTGAGTTAAGGAGAATCCTTTTAGAGAAAAATTATCATGAAATATTTTGATATACAATTTACTGGGTCAGACAGACAAAAATAGGTTAATTGCTCTATGGAATTAACTATGAAGTCACAAATATTAAGTATTGACACTAAATGTGTATGGACATAGGATATAAAAATTACTTTTTTTAGAAATTTTTGGTTTTTATTTCTGACTACAGGGCTAACATAATCAGTCACCACATTATGTTAGACTTATCTTTGTGAATTTACAAAGTTCAAAGAGATCTCAAAGTCGTCTGTGAAGATTTGATTTAAAGTAAATACAAGTGCCTTACTCTTATTTTTTTGACCTATAAATATTAAAAACTATACCTAAGATAGCATTTAACTTAATAATTGTATTTTTATCAAGAAAATGTTTTGAAATGATGATTTAAAATTTTAGATATTTTGTATGTTTTGAATAATAAAAACCTATATCTGAAAGAGATATTTTGCCTCATCCTCAAATTTGGTAAGGGCAGGCAACCAAGGCTCCTATTTCCTCACCACCCTTATTTTATTTTTGTATTGTCTTTTTAATTTCAGGGATTTGAGATTCTGTTAAAACAAACAAACAAACATGTTACTGTCATGTAAAAATAAAAGTGCAGCTACATTTACACTCTTGGGATTCTCAGATTATCCAGAGCTGCAAATCCCACTCTTCTTGATTTTTCTGGTCATCTACAGTGTCACTGTGGTAGGGAATCTTGGGATAATTGTGATCATCAAAGTTAACCCCAAACTGCACACTCCTATGTACTATTTCCTCAGCCACCTCTCCTTTGTGGATATCTGCTATTCCTCCATCATTGCTCCCAAGACCCTGGTGAACCTGATTGTAGAAGACAGAACCATTTCTTTTTTAGGATGTATGGTCCAATACTTTTCCTTTTGCACCTTCGTTGTAACAGAGGCCTTTTTACTAGCTGTGATGGCCTATGACCGCTTTGTGGCCATTTGCAATCCTTTGCTCTACACAGTGGCCATGTCCCAGAAACTCTGTGCCTTGCTGGTGCTTGGATCATACACATGGGGAGTAGTGTGTTCCTTGATATTTACATGCTCTGCTTTGAAGTTGTCTTTTCATGGTTTCAACACCATCAATCACTTCTTCTGTGAGTACTCATCTCTGATATCTCTCTCTTGCTCTGATACTTACAACAATCAGCTGTTGCTTTTCATTTTTGCCACTTTTAATGTAGTCAGTACACTACTCATCATTCTCATGTCATATGCGTTCATCCTTGTCACCATCCTCAAGATGCGTTCAGCCAGTGGGCGCCGTAAAGCCTTCTCCACCTGTGCCTCCCACCTGACAGCGATCACCATCTTCCATGGCACCATCCTCTTCCTCTACTGTGTGCCCAACTTCAAAAACTCCAGGCACACAATCAAAGTGGCTTCCGTATTTTATACAGTCGTGATCCCCATGTTGAACCCCCTGATCTACAGTCTGAGAAATAAGGATGTCAAGGATACCATCAGCAAGATAATGGACCCTAAAGTCTTTTCTTATTGAGAATGTTATATTTAGCATAATTTTCCTTTCTTATATAAATAAAATGTGTCAATCCCAATTAATATTAAAGTTTTTTTTTTAAAATAAATACTTTAGATGTACAATGGAATTAAAATATCTTTTTTTTTTTTGCAGTTTTTTTTTTTTTGGTTGGGGCTGGGTTTGAACCTGACACCTCTGGTATATGGGATTGGCACCTACTCCTTTGAGCCACAGGCACTGCTGAATACCTTTTGGTTTTAAGAGACTAAAAATGGTTCTATTTCATCTGTAAAATTGTCATAGCATAAGCCAGTTAATACTCTATGAAGATTAAGAAATAATTTACTTATCATGTGTGGCATCTGTGTGACTTAGAATATATTAATTCCATTCCTCTTTCTTATAAGTTACCCAGCATAGATAAGGCTTTTAATAAAAGTATGAATTTCAATTATAAAAGACAAAAGCAGCTATAAAAAGACATAGTTCTTGGCACTAAACACACAAAACTCAATTTTCATAATGGAGCAGTGTGGGAGTGACCATTAAGTATTTTCCAAAATAATAAATAACACTAAAGAGATAGAAAAGTTGAAATCCATTCAGGTATATAGGAATGATATCTTCATAAGATAGGTATTTTTTGAACTTGGCCTACAAGAAGAGAATAGGCAGAGTTTTAAGATATACATTTCAATAAGAAAGGAGCCTTATTCAGGAGAAAAAGTCACAAATAAAATCAAATAGGCAAATATGTAATAATGAGTCAAAGATTATAGATATTTTATTAAGCTAATAGGGTTTAATGTGTGTGTTGACATGAATGTAAATTCAATTAAGACATGGTGTGTATACTGAATATGTTCTCAAAGGATCTCCAGTGTGTAAGTGTGAGAAAAGATGATCGCCTTCACTAACGGCCTAGAAATGACAGATCAGATCATAGAAAATGCCAAACTAGGGATGATGAGGAATGCCTGACCAGACGGTAGTTCATGCTACTATTCTGCCTCCAAGGACATCACAACATTATGAGTCCTTTATATACTCTATTTTCAGAGCATGGAAATACTCTCTGAACCTTTCTCAACAGTATTCCCACCCAGCATTAAAAAAAAAAGAAACTTGGGAACACTCTGAAGTATTAAAGGCTGACTCCCTAGGTCAATTAATTCAAAATAAAATGAAGATCAGATAATCATTAATATCAATACCTAATTAATTTGGCTAATTAAAAATGGAAGCTCTGTCTTACCTTAACAATTCACTTTTGCTTGAATACTTTGTATGCTTTTCTGCTCTCTGCTCAATAAGATCAGATGAAATTTCAAGCATATTATCAAATAGTGAAAGAAATAAAGTTCTTGTTTTGTTAAGAAAGAAAAAACTAACCTAGGAACAATTGTATATAATCTTTTTTTATTATTAAAATCATAGCTGTTACATTAATGCAATCATGGGGTACAATGTGCTGGTTTTATATACATACATACAATTTGAAATGTTTTCATCAAACTGGTTAACATAGCCTTCATGGCATTTTCTTAGTTATTGTGTTAAGACATTTATATTCTACACCTGGTAAATTTCACATGTATCCTTGTAAGATGCACCATAGGTGTGGTCACCAGTTACTCTCCCTCCACTCATCCTCCCCTCTCCGTTCCCCGCCCTCCACCCTTTCCCTTTTTCTTGGTCTATAATTGGGTTACAGCTTTCATAAGAAAGCTATAAATTGGTTTCATAGTAAGACTGAGTACATTGGATACTTTTTCTTCCATTCTTGAGATACTTTTCTAAGAAGAATATGTTCTAGCTCCATCCATGTAAACATGAAAGAGGTAAAGACTCCACCTTTCTTTAAGGCTGTATAATATTCCATGGTGTTCATATACCACAATTTATTATTTATTGATCTATTCATGGGTTGTTGGGAACTTGGGTTTCTTCCATGACTTAGCAATTATGAATTGGGCTGCAATAAATGTTCTGGTACATATATCTTAGTTATAATGTGATTTTTGGTCTTCTGGATATATACCTAGTAGAGTAATTGTAGGATTGAATAGCAGTTCTATTTTTAGATTTCTAAGTGTTCTCCAAACATACTTCCAAAAGGAATGTATTAGTTTGCATTCCCACCAGCAGTGTAGAAATGTTCCCTTTTCTCCACATCCACACCAGCATCTCTCATTTTGGGGTTTTGTGATGTGGGCTAATCTTACTGGTGTTAGATGATATTTCAAAGTAGTTTTGATTTGCATTTCTCTGATGATTAAGGAAGATGAACATTTTTTCATGTGTTTGGAGGCCATGCACCTGTCTTCTTCAAAGAAGTTTCTCTTCAAGTATCTTGCCCACTCTGAGATGGGATCACTTGTTCTTTTCTTGGTAATACATTTGAGTTCTCTGTAGATTCTGGTTAATAAACCTTTGTCTGAGACATAATCTTCTGAGGGCTGTCTGCTTGCTTTACTTTCTGTGTTCTTGGCTGTGCAGAAGCTTTTTAGTTTGATCAGGTCCCAGTAGTGTATTTTTCATGCTGCTTCAATTGCCCATGGAGTCCTCCTCATAAAATATTTTCCCAGCCCAATTTCTTCAAGAGTTTTCCCTGCACTCTCTTCCAGTATTTTTACAGTTTCATGTCTTAAGTGTAAATCTGTATTCCAGTAAGAGTCTATATTAGTTAATGGTGAGAGGTGTGGGTCCAGTTTCAGTCTTCTACAGGTCACCAGCCAGTTTACCCAGCACCATTTGTTAAACAGGGAATCTTTTACCCACTGAATGCTTTTAATTGGCTTGTCAAAGATCAAATAAATGTAAGTATCTGGATTCATCTCTTGGTTCTCTATTCTGTTCCATACATCCACCTCTCTCTTTTTGTGCCAGTACCATGCTATTTTGATTAATATCATTTTATAGTATAGTCTGAGGTCTGGTGGCATAATTCCTCCTGCTTTTTTTTTTATTTTGGAGTAATGTCTTGGCTATTTGAGGTTTTGTCTGATTTCATATAAAACGAAATATTATTTTTTCGAGATCTTTAAAGTATGACAGTGGGGCTTTAATAGGGATTGCATTAAAATTTTATATTGCTTTGGACATTTTAACAGTGTTGATTCTTCCCAGCCATGAGCATGGTATGTTTTTCCATTTGTTAATATTTTCAGCTATTTCTTTTCTTAGAGTTTCATAGTTCTATTTATAGAGATCTTTCATGTCCTTTGTTATGTAAACTCCCAACTATTTCATCTTCTTTGGCACTACTTTGAACAGAATAGAGTCCTTGACTATTTTTTTAACTTGACTATTGTTGGTATATGTAAAGGTGTAGGATAATATTTAAAAATAAACATATCCTACATCAAGCACACAAAGTGAATTCAGTGTGAGTTTAAAGTGACTTACTTTTCTTCCAGAGGCTTAAGAAATCTGGACCCCCCTGGGTTACTCACAGAGATAGGCTT
>CAUYPK010105313.1:0-15677 GCA_963574355.1 Loris lydekkerianus
CTGTCTCGGGTGGGAGAGTTTAAGAGGTCTCTGGGAACTGGATCACAGGGGTCTGGTGATTACTCTGATATGGCTTGCTCCAGTGCTGCATAGAGTCAGGAGGAGCCACCCAGCAAATAGATCAGTCTGGGAAGGTTGATGACTCCTTCTGCACCTTGCACCTCTGTCACACCCAGTCACTGATAGCCCTGCAGTTGGCTGACCCAGTTGCCTATAGTGAACAGATATTCCAGGGGTTTGGACCTTCCTGAATCACAAGGAAATCTGCCAGGCCTCTGCATTCTGCCTCTATCTAGCAGGAGGAGGTAAGGCCTGACAGCCTCAGGTGCTTGGTGAAGGTTGGGGGTGTTCACTCAGGTCCAGCACCACCCCTGATTGATGTTACTGACAGAACAGAACAGAACAACTTTGCGGGACCTGCTAAATTCCCCTGCAGAAGAGAAGCTCTTTTAAGTTCCAAAGCCCTGTCTTTGCTTCTGCAGGTTTGTATTTGGTAGAACTGATAGAATCTATCAGTTCTATCCTACTGCCTTCCTTTGTCTATAGGCTGACGATCCCCTGAGGGCCAGGTGTGTCTTAGGCTCAGTAAAGTGGTCCTCTGGGTCAGCCCCGCCCTGGGAGCTTCCTGGGTCTGTGAGTCAGTACCGCCTCAGGCAAATCCTTTACTCATGGGTGGTTGCAAGCCTCCTCTGGTGGCCCAGGGAGACAGGGGGTGTGGCTTCAGAATATCCGGGAGTGAGCCGTATTGCTGCCAAAAGACGGCTGCTGCTCTGGTGTCGTTTCCTCTCAGCCGACCGCCCTCTTCTCGCTCCCGTGCCCCAGAGTCAGCACTGACCAGCTGCAGTTTAGGCACTGTCCACACCCCTCGAGAAATCACCCAGGAATCTAGACTCCTGGGGGACAGGCCTCCAGACCTCAGAGTAAGAGTGGAGGAGAGTGCTGGGAGCTCAGAGTTGCAGGCAGAGAATATATACAGTTTTATGCCTGGCAGGAGAACGCCATGGCACCCTAGTAGGGGTGTCAGGTCCAGTTTTTAGAGGGTCTCTTCTGTGAAGTGTAGTGGGAGGACCTTTGAACTCTGCCCATTTGTTAGTGGGGCACTCCAAGCCATTCTCATGGGGGAAGGGAGTCCATCCGCTTGGTGATGGATTTTGTACCTTTTGTTTGTATCCTTCTGGTCGCAGCTCACCTCAGTGGGGTTGATGTGCATTCTTCAACCTTCTCTCTTGGTGCAGCTCAAATCCACCAGGTTACTGCTAAATTTTCGTCCCTTAACTTTCCTTCTGGACGGGAGCCTCTGTGGAAAGCTGGCTTCAGTCCACCATCTTGTCTCCTCCCCTCCTATTCCTTATTTTAAAAAGCTTATCTAAAAACCTGTTATGGTCTGTAGCTTCTTGGAGGTGCATGTTGGATAACTTTTGGAAGTTTTTCCATAGGTTTTGGCTTATCCAAATAACTCATTCTTCATTTTGGCTTATCCAAATAACTCATTCTTCAAACTCATTTTCATTGTCCTGATAATGAAAATTCTTAAAAAAAAATTGCCATTTTGTAAAGATTTCATTAGCATAGAGCTATACAGAATATGCTTTTTAATCTTTTAACCTTTTTATTTGTGATTATTTTTACTTCTTCATTTATGTAGGCATATTTTATTTGCTGATTTTATTTTCTTAATTTGAGTACTAGAAACGTGTGTGTGTGTGTGTACATGTTTTCCAAAGAATGAGCTTTAGGACTTATCAATGATTCTAACTTTTGTTTAATAACACCAATTTTTTTAGGAATTTTTTTTTCTTCCTTAGTTTTGTTGGTTGTTGAATTAAAAGCTAAATTCATTCAATTTTATCCTTTTTAATATTAATAGAATTTAAATGTGAACTTTCTTATGAGAACTATTTAATCCTAGCTCAAAAATTTTGATTGTATAATTTTAAAATTTTATACATTTAAAAACATTTGCTTATTGGTTTGTTTTAATTTTCTAATCAAGAGTTATTTAGGAATATGTATTAATTCCTATGTAATAGCCTCTATTCTTCAAATATTATTCATCTGAAATAGTTTTTGCATCATGTACTGGATGCTATGTTATTCAGTATTTGTCATTGTTATACATTAATTTTGGATTGTATCTTTATTGATATAAAATTTGTCTTCATCCTGTTTAATAAAATTTGTCTTCATCCTGAAATTAAGCTTTGTGGGAAATAAATATTGCTGTACTTTTAAATTTTTTAATCTGCTTTTTAAATTTGTCTAATAAATTTTCACTCATTTAAAAAAAACTTTTCACAGTCATTTTATTTTTCATGTATTTCTAGAGAGCAAAATATATTTGATTTTAAAAATTCAATGTGATCCAATTTTTTTTTTGCAGTCTGGTCAGGGCTGGGTTTGAACCTGCCACCTCTGGCATATGAGGCCAGCGCCCTACTCTGTTGAACCACAGGTGTGATCCAACTTTTAATGTTTTTATTTATTTTTGCCATAATACTTCTGCATTTTAAAAAAATTCCATGTCTTTCTAATGTTTTCAGTTCTTTTTCTTCATATACATATTTTTAACCTTTCTGCTCTCTGAGATTGAGTCAATTGTTAGTGGCTCTTTAAATTTATAAGATCATTTAAATTTTTGTGCTAATCAAATTAAGAATAGAAAAAAATTAAAAAATTTTAAAAATTCCTATGTCAAGCAAGAGGTTTAAATCATTTTTACTCCACCTCCCCATTTCTGACATTTCAGAAATATAAACTGGGTTTTAAGATTCTGATTATTATTATTAAATCATTTTTATTTACATATTATTCTGAGAGGTGTTTTCCATTTATATTTTGTTTTTGTCAGCATTTTTTATAACATTCATATAGACCATCTTTAATACATTTTAATGCTCATCACCAGTCCTTTTTTATGCCAAAGGCCTATTTTTTTCCAAATCTTCTCTTGACCGTTTGGTATGTGTTTCCTAATAATTTCTCTTTTCAGGTTAAATTTAGCCAAAATTCTTGGTGCATTTTCCCATAGTTTTCAGCATTATAAAAGGGATACCTGAAGATGCTTTATTTTTTATTTGTGTTATAGGTAACCTCCTTTTTTTTTTTTTTTTTTTTCTGGCCAAATACCTACATGCCTTTTTAATCCATTCATATACTTTAAGAGTTGTCAGTTGGGATGAAAATGTGTCAAATGGTTTATGAAGCTAGTATATGATGCCCCATGATCATATCAATGTACACAGCTATGATTTAATAAAAAAAAAAAAAAAAAGAGTTGTCAGAAAATCTCTTAACTCTCTCAAAGTTTTTAGTGAATTATTTTAAATCAAAGCTCTCTTTTCAAACTTTCTTGCTTCCGCAAGAATTCCCAGTATTTGGAGTGCAAGTGTTGTGTCATTCTGGGTGTCTGCCATCTTCCTGCTCCTCAAGGTATCTTCTCCTACTGAAGTTCTTACCTCCCGTGCTTGGAGCTCACGCCTCATCCCCTCCACTGTCGCAACCCCCACCATCCCTCTCTCCCAGTCACTAAGTCAGTTTCCTCCTTGAGATAAAAGTATAAAGCAAGGCTCTTTATGCTGGGCGAAGTGGCTCACTCCAATAATGCTGCGCTCCGGAAGGCTGAGGTGGGTGGATCACTTGAGATCGCAGGTTTGAGACCAGCCTGAGCAAGAATGAGACTTCATCTCAAAAAAAATAGCCAGACTTTGTGGTGGGCACCTATAGTCCCAGCTACTTGGGAGGCTGAGGCAAGAGGATCACTTGAGCCCAAGAGTTTGAAGTTGCTGTGAGCTATGACACCATGACATTCTACCTGGGGGTGACAAAGTGAGACTCTGTGTAAAAAAGAAAAGTAAGGCTCTGAAAGAATTCTAACTATCTGCAAATCCCACTGCATGGTGGCTGAGCTATCCTCTGGTGCACTCAGTCCTGGGTTTGGAGGCAGAAGAGAATCAGAGGTCTGGAGGGGTGGATGGACTGTGTCTGTAATTAGTGGCATCTCCTTCTGTGTTCTGGTACAAGTTTCCCTGTCAGTCATAGTTTCACTATTGTTGTGGAGTTGCCCCCCCATATCTTATTTTCTTATTTTTTTTCTCCTTAAAGGGAGCCTGCCTTTTAAACCAGAAGCCAATATCCACCAACATTTCCAAGTGGATTTCCCCTCCTAATCATTATTCTTGGGGATCCATTGGTGGATCCTAATTTGTTAGAATTACCTTTAAAATGTCCACAAATGTCAGAAAGTTTACAGCAGCAAAGGTGAAATGACATTCTTGAAACAAATCAGGCTGAAGAGTTTGTTTTCTCCCTAAGTCATATTGTGGGGGAGGAATGACATGTAGGTGGTAATGTGACATAGTGGAAATGAGCCTCATTTGGCAATCAGAAATCTAGACTCACCTTTGCTGCTCTGTGGGACTGCGAGTTTTTGTTTTCTGACTCAAATCAAGTGAACAGAATCACTGAACAGAAGGCTGAGAGATCACACTCCCCTTGACTCTCGTATGCTACACGCTTTATAATCATCACCTGTGGTTGCATTACTGCATCACAATAATAAGATGATCATTATTTCATTTTTCTGGTGCCTAGCAAGGCTGCAGACAAGGAGATGGTGTTGCTCCTTGGCGGGATCCTGCATGGAATGGCGCCTTTGTGGGTTGGTGGGAAGTGACCGCGCCTTCCTTCCTGGGCTGTGTCTTTCAGTCTATCTGTATTATTTGTGTCAGTCCATGAGGCAAACAAGGGGAGGAGTTGCATATGGAAGGAGATTTTGTTTTAAGGAAAGTAAGTCTGAACAATGGATTGGTTGCTATTACCAGACACTAATAGCCCCTTATAAGGGAGAGGTAATCAGACAGCCTGAAAGGCAGGGCTTAGGCCTCTAAAGTAGCAGGCTCCCTTAATGCAGGAGATATGGGAGGACTGTGTTTGGAATGGATTCTTTTCTCTAATTTTTAATCAGCTAAAAATATTTTCATGGAATCACGTAGTGCCTTTCTTCCTCCTTTGTTACCCAGCTTCTTATGACCTTGATCTTAAGTGGAAATGTGTATATGTGTGTAGTAAACAATTACTGTCAGCCAAGGAATCTTTTGTGCATGTCCTAAGATTTTCAATATCTTTTTTTCTCCATGCTTGGAAGAGTGCCATTTGAATAGGTTTTGTCATAGCCATTCATGTGTGTTTTTTGGAATCGATATGTATGATTTGAAATATCAAGTTTCAATGTCCTTATTGCACATCCCTTTAAAAAATAAATTTATCTGGTCTTGCAGATTGATTCTACAGATAGCAAAGGGACACTCTCCAATCCTGCTGGCAAGGTAAACTCCTACACTTCAGTGTTAGTTCATGCAGATCATTCTCTACTTTTTAAATCAATGGGACCTCACATCTGTCCTCAGATTGGGGTGGAGGTTTTTCAGACTCTTCAACTTTCTCTCCACACCTTAGTGCATCTCCTGGCCCTGGGCCCAGGTTACAAGGACCTGGAAGTCAGGGTCTTTTTCTCTCTGGGTGTTTTATCAGATTTGTATCGGGGCCAATATCACTTCATGTGCCTGAAGGAAGATGCAAAACCTGAATTCTCTGGAAGCAGACCCAGAGATGGAGTTTGGTATACAGCAGGTTATGAGGGAACAGTGCCTAAGGAAGGACAGAGGGCAGGGAGAAGTAGGATTGGGCAGGACATGCCCCCCCTCCCCACGGGAGTGACAATATCTCTGCCAACCTTCTGCTCCTTCTTAGTCATCAAGTGTGGATTTCCCTGGAAGACGATGAGGTCCTTTGGCAGCTCCAGGCAACCCTAAAAGTGTCAACAATGAGGGCAGCAGGCCCTTCTTTGTGAGAGGATCAGGGCACACATCTGCATCGCCACTGTATCCTCTGGATTCCAATGACCTGGAATTCAAATGAACATTACTTCTGGAAGCCTACGGTATGAAGTATGCCCCTGAAGGTGGGTAGACTATACTATGGAGTGGCACATATGGATCCCTTATGTTACATATTCATATGGAAAAGGCTGGTAGTCAAACAGCTTTGACTACCTGATTCTTTTAATGTCATTACTACATCCAGGGTACCCCGTGGCTTACTGTAAACACGTCAGTGCCCAGGTGTGTCACCTCACACAAGTTATTTCACTTTCTTGGGCTCCAGTTTCCCCATCTATAATGTGAGTAGGCCTGATAACGCCCTGTGTTCCATAGCGTGATTGTGACAATTACAGATGAGGACATACACAGTGTATCCTGGTGTACCATATATCCGGGGTTCACTAATGGAATCTAGCCTTTTAAAAGAACATGCACGTCTTCCACAAGCATGTTGGGGCATCCGTTGTGTGTCAGACATTCAGCTGTGGACTTTCTGCCCAGTACATAATTGAATCCTCACTTTATCAGTTTCCAAGGGCTGCTATAACAAGGCAACACAAACGGAGTGGCCTAAAACAACTGAACTGTATTGTTTCACAGTGCTGGAGACTACAAGTGAAAAACTGAGGTGTTGGCAGGATCCTGTTCCCTCTGACACCTGCAGGGGAAGGCCCCTTCCTGGCCTCATGCAGTTTTCTGGTGTCCCAGATGTTCTTTGCTTTATGGCAGCATAATTTCAATCTCTGCCTTTGTCTCCGTTTTGTCTTCCCTGTGTGCATATTTGTTTCTGGGTCCAAATTTCCTCCATTTTATAAGGACACTGATCATATTGGGTTAGAGATCACCGCAATGCCCTTGTCTTAACTTGGTTACTTCTGTAAAGACTCTCTCCAAGTAAGTTCACAGTCACAGGTATTGGGGGTTAAAATGTCAATATATCTTTTGGGGAGAGGCAATTCAAATCCATGGCACTCACACTCTCCTTATATTAGGCATTATTATCTATATTTCACTGGGTGAGTGAACTAAAACTCAGAGAAACCAAGTAACTCCTGCACAGTCACATAGCAGGTAGATGGCAATGCAAGGACTTGAGCCCAGACCTCTAAGGACACCAGTGCAGGGCACCTGTAGTCCAGTGGCTTGGGAGGCTGAGGCCTCAAGTTCGAGGCTGCAGTGAGCTATAATTATGCCGCTGCACTCATGCCCGCCAGGCTGGGGGATAAAATAAGACCCTATCTTTTATAAAAAAATGTGTTTATTGCTAGGATCATGTTAAGGCTTTAAGGTAATAAAACAAGTGGGGCATCTGTGGAGACATGGGTCACTTCATGTCACACGGTTGGTGACCGTTTCAGGTCCACTGAAGTTAAAGTGGGATTTTTAAAAACATGGGCTTGAAAATGCTTTTTAGTTTTTCAGGTGCCTAATAATGTTAGGCATCTTTTCATGTGATTATTTTCTAATTGTTTATCTTTTTTGGTGAAGTGTCTTTTCATAACCTTTTGCTTTTTTTTTTTTTTTTTTGCAGTTTTTGGCTGGGGCTGGGTTTGAACTTGCCACCTCTGGCATATGGGGCTGGTGCCCTACTCCTTTGAGCCATAGGCGCCACCCCTTTTTTTTTTTTTTTTGGGGGGGGGTATTGAATAATTTGCTTTCTAATTATTGAGCTTTAAAAATTGATATGTAATTCATATATTGTAATACTTAATTTTGTGTCATCTTGGTCAGGCTATGGTGCCCTGATGTTTGGTCAACACCAATCTAGATATTGCTGTGAAGGTGTTTTTTAGACTTGATTATCATTTAAACCAGTAGACTCTGGGTGAGGCTGATTACCCACGTAAGGCAGGCAGGCCTCATCTAATCACTTGAAAAACTTGGGAGCAAAGACTGAGGTTTCCTCAAAGAAGGGATTCTGTTTCTCTCAAGATAGCAGCATATAAACTCTGCCTGAGTTTCCAGCTTGTTCTCCTGCCTTGCAGATTTTGGACTTAAGGCAGCAACATCATCTCTGACTTGTGTCTCCAGCCCACCCACACAATTGTGTGATTCAGTTCCTTAGAACAAATCTGTCTGTCTTCAATCTCTTTCTCTCTCCCTGCCCCCTTTTCTCTACCTCTTACATTGGTTCTATTACTCTGGAGAACTCTAACACACAAACCATAAAATTTACTCATTCCCAGGCTGCCAAAATGAGTAAAGATCAGAGGAAAGAAAATGCCTAGAATCAATTGCAACAGGCCCCTCAGATCCCGTGTGTAAGTTTTCTGGAGAGGATTCATTTCCCGTGGCAGTCCTGGAGGGTGTCCCTAACTGGGGGCACATTAAACTGTTAAAGTGGTCTCTCTGCATGGGAGTGTCTTTGTGGACCTTCATCCTCATCATTCAGCACCCAGAATAATGCTGCCTCTTCCTGTGTGCTCAATCTTTGAGAATGAAGGAAAGAAGAAAGAAGATGAGACTTTTAGGTCTCAGGACCTATTAAAGCCTTTGTACCAATGCTGGAAAAAACCATGTTTTCACTATGACATAATGAATGTTCTTCCCTACAATTCACCTGTTATTCAGAAGGCACTGGCTTCTAGGACTTCTTCATACAAATGTGGACTATCTTGGCAAATTTTTTTGAATTCCATACAGTTTTTTTTTTTTCTCTGTAGGTTTAGGACAGTTCTTTAATAATATTTTAATATTGTCACATGCAATTAGAGAGAGTCATATTTAACAATTTGTCAAAGTATACCTGAGCAAGGAGACTGAGGGAAACCTAAGCAAAAGTAACAAAGAAAGTCATATACTGAAATGTTCATTTCAAATGGATCAGTTTAGGCACATAGTGTATTTTCTCACTTTCTTTTCATTGCACATACACATACACACACTATCCTAGCCCCATAACATATTTGGAACATACCAAATTTTGATAGCTCTTTTGGACTTGAACTCTTCCTTGACTTGTGTCTGTATCTGTGTGTGTGTGGCAAAAAATCACATTATATGGTTTGATGCCATACAGTTTTTGCCAGAGTAATTTAATAGGTAATTCAGTGGAATGCTGTGGATGTTTCTCCATTTGACAGAGATATGGTAAGCCCTGGATTGCTCTATAATATGTTCCCTTCTCACTGGTTTGAATAAATCCAGAATTAGAGCCGTCACAGCTTTATGCTTGACCAGTAAATGTTGCGAAGTTATTTTTGAGTCCTGCAGATTGTACCTCTCTTGAGCTAGACAAGTACTAAAGTTAGGGTCAGAATGATTTGAAGATGCTTTTATCATTTACTATGACAATAATAATAATAATAATAATATTTAGTAGTAAATAATAATTTACTACTATTTACTCATGTTCATAAAAGCATTATTCACAATAGCCAAAAATGAAAGCAACCCAAATGCTCTTGATGGATGGATGAACAAAATGTGGCATGTCTATGCAATGAAATATTATGAAACCTTAAAAAGGAAAACTATTCTGACTCATGCTTTGACATGGGTGAAACTTAAGAACATTTTACTAAGTGAATTAAACCAGTCATAGACAAATATTGTGTGATTCCATTTGTGAGGTATATAGGGCAGTCAAATTCATAGAAGGTAGAATGGTGGTTGCCAGGGTGTAGGAGAGAGGAGTTACTGCAGGAGGTTGTGGAATTATTGTTTAGGGTTCAGAATTTCAGTTGTACGAGATGGAAAGAGTTCTGGAGATGGGTAGTGGTGATGGTTGCAAAATAATGTGAATGTACTTAACATGACCAAACTTAAAACTGGTAAAGATGATAAATCTTACGTTATTTATATTTTACCATGATTAAAAAGAAAGAAATTAAGAGAAAATAAATAGTAACAACTTTAACAATGATTATTAATTATTATGTCTTTACTACGTGCCAGACATTTTTGTGAACATCTTTGAAACAATCTTATGAGTTAAATACTTCTCTGAGCCCAAAATCAGGGTGGGCCCTGGAGGAACAAAGCTGGTAAAGTAAGTTGGCCAAAGTCATACAGCTCCCAAGGGGGGCAGCCTGAAGTTCAAGTCCATTTGACACCAGAGTACCTATCTGGTCTAACCAGTAAAGAAGGATTTCAAAAAAACAGGGAAGGGACCATAGTGGAGAAAGGGAGGTACTTGCCTTGGGCACAATATGTGAGGGGGCACCAGAAAACTTAGTTATCAAGACAAATAATAGAGTCATACAATCATGCAATGTTTTTTAAAAAATAAAAAATTGTACAAAAGTCCATGATGAACAATATATCAAAATTGTAAATATAGACAAGATGTGATAGAAAGGGGATTTGGGCAAGTGCAAGGTGGATTCTATAAAGAATCACTTATTGTTATTGGGATCATGTCATGTCACTAACAGTAGTAATAAAGTAATAATTCCCAACCATTTCATTGGGATGAGATATTTGTAGTGTTTAAAATGTGTAGTAGCAAAAGGATGAAGAAGAGCTGCGTAAACTTATGGAAAGAAGAAGAGAAGTTTAAGCTCAACAATATGAAACACTTTAGAAAAGAGCCAGAGCTTTGAAATAACTTGGCATTGCATCCAGAGGGCTTAATTTCAAGAGATATTTATCCCAATAATCGCCGATTATAATGCTTTAATAGGTCCTATGCTTTGTGCTAAGACTACGTTAATTAGACTTTTCTGAAGCTGTGTAATGTGCTGGAACTGTAATGCCCCTGGGACGCTGCACTTACCAGTAGGGGCTGTTGGGAAGGTAATTAACCTTTCTGGGCCCCAATTTCATAATCTTTAAGTAAAGATAATACCTGCTTTGTTGACTTCATAGAGTTCTTGTGAGGCTCAACGAGATAGTGATTGTGAAAGTGCTTGTGCTTTGTAAAATTGTGGTGCTCTGCAGAATTAGGCATTGTTATTTTATGATGGATTCTTTTTGAAATTAGATCAGGGAGCCAGAACTAATATCCACCTTACAGACTGTCATCAAGCAGGATTTTTCTGTGTATAGTTTTGTCTGAGTGGGCATGGTTTGACTCATGGTCTCTCTGAACTCATGTGTCATTGAGTTGAAGACACAATACCCAACAAGTTGATGCAACCGTGGGTGAAGATTATGACACTAAGAACTGGCAGGAGATTGCAGACTTCAGGTGTTTTGTAAGGGGAGCTGTGTCAGGATGTGGAGGAAGTTTTTGGATACGGCTAAATGTTGAAATGAGGGACCAGTGTTGGATTTACATGTTGGATATCTGAGAGAGGAAAATGCTCTTGGCTTAGTTGACCTCTTTGTTGAGGTTTGACTGGTTTTGGGTACCTGAGAAGTGGTGAAATTCCTGGTCAGGCCTGGATGTACCAAAGAAGACAGGCAGATTATTTAGTCATCATCCCAGGAGTCTGGCCATTCATTTACATGAGGAAAACTGTACCAACATACCCTCTTTTATGGGTATTTTAAAGTATATATATTATATGTTTAAAAAAACATGTATCTCTTCTAATATGTCAAAGTAACTTAATTACAAATAAATATATTTATGTCAAAATATTGAAGAAACTATTCACACATTTCAAGATCTTAAAACTTTAAAAAAACTGTCTGATGAAAGTATAAGGAAACAGGCCCTTTGTTGAACAAATGATATTGAAAGATCTTTAAGTGACACCTCTTTGACCTTGTTAAGTCTGAGCCATCCAGCTCAATCTAACATTGGTATTTGGCATCTGGAAATGTCTGGCAGGGTAGAATGTTTTGGTTTTATTTGATCTTCTATTATACTACGCATCTGTTTTTTTTTTTTTTTTTCCTCCTGAACTATAGAGCTTAAGATCCGGTGGGCCCCACCCAAATTTCAACACCAACCAACTTTTGTATTAAGTTCAGAGTGGGAGATTGTTTGGACAAATAATTCATACTCTTTGATGGGAAGGGAAGAGCTGTTTCAGGAATGAGACTGTGTGTGTGCCAGCTGTAGGGGCCCTAGACCTCAATTTGCCAGTGCATTAACCTGTCCATTACAGGGATTGCATTTTTATTGGATCCTGTCAAGATGTTGATTGAAAAAATAAAAGCAGCCTTTGAATTTTTTACCAGCTGTGACATGTTAGAGATGGCACATCCAAAGAATGGACAGGAGATGGTTAACAATTAATGCTGGCATTCTTCTCCCAGCCCATCCTAGAAGAAACACCACCCATTTCCCCAACTGCTCTGGCCAGGACCCGGCCTATGCATTACATAGGTGGGGTGTGCCTCCCCATTGGCAAAGAAGGGCCTTGTTATGCCTCTTTCCTGAATTCCCATTCTACTGTCCTTGCAAATCTCTGCTACCGAAGGTGTATTAACATAGTGGTGAAAAGGGATGGGACAGCAGTGATCAGTCTAGGAAGGTGAAGGGGGTATACCTTTAAAGAGATATACCTTAAAGAGGGTCTCAGTAATTTAGAACAAAAGAAGACATCAATTAGGTGGTTGTGGATGGTTTTGAAAAGGGCACATAGTCATGGAGATGGGAAAGGGTCAGAAATTAAGAGAAACATCATGTAGCTTATGACCTAAATGTGTTAAGGCCTTTTCACATTTTTGAATTAGCAGGGCCACTGATAGGCTCCCAGCAGTCCTTGCACTCCCAGGAGTAAAGGGCAAGAAGGACCAAATAAGAAGGCTTGGCAGATTCCTATGTCACATTGATTAGATTTATACATCACATGTGAAGTTCTCATTTCAATCTTTCCATCTTCCTCCATCAGCTATTTGTGCATGCAGATGCTTGGGGGTAATTTTTGCAATAATCGTATCTAGCAGCTTTTTATGAACAGGAGGAACAATCTATTGTAAATTTGGCTGCTTTCCAGGTTGTTTTTAAACAATCAGTTCTTTTTCTGTTATGTCGGTGTGAAGCATATTTTGACTTGGCATGGGGGAATATGAATCAATATTATTCTAACAAAAAAACAAATAATTTATTGCAAGCGTGTCTTAATTAGAAGGGCAAAACTTAGGGACAAAATGATGCTCCTCTGTCACAATGGCTTCATTTTGATTTGTGGTTCATATAAATGAAATGACTGATTGAACCTGAACTAGAAATTGTGATTTAAATTCTGTCGGCCTGGTCTTCCTGTAAGAAGTCATTCTTAGTCCAAATAAAATGTTCTTCAGATCTGAGAATGAAGCAAACAACATTTAGATGTTTTTTGAAAGTCAGTAATCAAGCTGTTTGAGATCTTTTATTTCAGTTTCTTCTGTTATTAATAAAAAATGTGGAGGCTTTTAATGAGAATCAAGTCACCATTTGTCATTTTATCGTTTGTTAGAAAGGAGGGCAGAGCGAATCATTTCCTAGGTAGGGCATAGATGGTCCTGGTCAATTCTGTTGCTGCAACAATTAGGAGAAAGCAGATACTATTTAAACTTATAAAGCATATTTTTATAGACACCAGCAAGCTATGGAAACAAGGACTAGATAAATTAAACTTCCAAGGAAAAAACTTCTAGAATGAACAGGCAATCATCAGCTATCCCCACCCTTCTGAGGTTATTGACCAATTCTGGGTATGGGGTATAAAATAAAGACCCTTCTTCAGAAGGGAAAGACTTACATTAAGCAATTGGCTAGTTTGTCCCTCAAGACATTTTCCAAATTTGGGGGCTGATTGTTGGGAGAATAGAGAGAAAGTTGAAAACCTCTGAAGAGCAAAGCTGAAATTCTTAGATTATTTCAGGGCCGAAGAGACAAAGGCCCTACTAGAATTTCCATAAAAACCAAGGTCACTCATAGCCACAGGAACTGAGGAAGAGAGAGGCATAATAGGTCTTAGGAAAACTAAAAACTAGCCTATTTTCAGCTTAATCCTTGTTGGGTTGAAATGATCAGTCCATCACAGTATCTACCCAACAGAGGAAGAGAAATTCTCCTTGGTGAATGATAAAATCACCCGGGGTCTCTGAAGATTTTTTATGTCTGGCATATAATAAATTACAAGACATACAAGCATCAAGACTATATGACTAACAATCAAGAAAAAAAGAACAGAAAAGACCTGCAGATGATCACATATTAAAATTAGCAGATAAGGATTTAAAAATAACTGTGATTAATATGTTTAAAAATAGAGAAAATAGAAAAAAGGGATGAAGAATTTTTACAACAAAATTGAAATTCTAAGAAATAAAAGAGATATTCTACAGTGAAAAAATACAATCTCTAAAGTTAAGAATATATCAAGCTTAGTAGTTGATGGGACACAGCAGGGCATAAGACTACTAAATATTTAAGTTTAGGTTTAAAAAAAGATAAGACTTGCATGGAATATGCTAAAAGAATCTAGCAAGCTGGCTGATGCTTTGTGCATCACTTCTGTGGCTCCTATAACAGTGTTTTCTGTAATAGTTTTAAGTGTTAATATGTGTTATTTGAAGCTAAAAAATATATGATAGTGAAGTTGAAAAGTGTATTCACTATCATTTAACTAAAATTGTATGCTGTATTTACAAAGCTGTTTTATAATAAAGTAAAAATTGTGTGATAGTGACATTTGTCTTTGTTTTAATTTGCTTTTAGTATTTTTCAATATTAATATCAAGTCAATACAGAGTTTATAATGTAGTATGATGTAGTTTGGGGTATAGAATTAGGCCCATTTTCAATGGTTAAGTCTTGAGCAACTGGGAACTACATTTCTCTAGAGTCTACCAATCCCCATCGGTTCTGGATGATGAGAGATCACTTTATTCTGGCTATATTACATAGTTCATATGCCTCTGATCTTTAATGTATTAAAGGCGTAATATCCTTGTTCTCAATGAACTGACTCAAAATAATGATAGTACTAAAATAATGAACGTGAAAGGTATTTTCTTTAAGACCTTTTTAAATAGATACATCTTACTGGCCTCAACTTCCTTTGTTGTTGATTGGTTTGAAGTAAGAGGAAAAAATACAGAAACATAAATATGGATGGAAAAGAAGGGACAGGAGTAAGAACAAGAATGTTGGAGAGCAGAAGCAGAAACAGCCATGGAAAGGAAGGGGAAACCCAGTTATTCTCTGGTTGAGCATTGGCTTAACTATTGTTATACATTTCTAGAGCACCAAAGTTTTGTTTTAGTCAGCAAAGACATTCTGCCAGGGTCCCTTACCTCCAGGGAAATAATAAAGCAAGGAAATAAAATAAACGATTCAAGATGCAAAATTACATGGCTTAAAAGAAATCAGTCCCAAAGGTTTCATTTATGAAACTGGTTGGAAGACATGTTTAAAATTTTACATCATAGGGACCACATACCTTGAGCAATCTCACCATACTTATTGCTGTGCGAGGATCCAAATGTCAAAATGTTTTCTCTCTGGAGCGAGACCAGGTGTGTTTGTACCTGTCCTTGTGCACACTCAGCCCAGAAGGCTTTTACAGGTGTCTTCTTTCAAGGGGACTCATTAGTCCTGCCACACACTGTGGGTACAGTAGGCACCGTTCAAGGCAGTGCCCATGCCAGTCCCTGAAACTGATGCCAAGGAGTTGTGCAGACCCAAAAGGATCTAAGAGGAGTAAGGAAATCCAGTTTAACAATGAGATAACAGTCTGGTTATCTTAAGTCAGCAACTAGTGTTTGTGATTGGTTTTAGATAGCTCACACATTTGGAATGAGTCTGGAGGCTGGTTTCATTTAAAAGGAGTAATTTACTAAGTTTCACATGTACCCTTGTAAGATGCACCTTTCCTCTCCTATTTTTCTTCCTCTAGTTATTTTTTGCACTTGAGATCCCTTGAACTGCAGGTATGCTGGGAAGAAGGCAGACAGAGGGCCTGCAGAGCAGGA
>CAUYPK010105317.1:0-30680 GCA_963574355.1 Loris lydekkerianus
GATTTTCAGATTAGGGATGTTCAGGCCCGGCCTGAAACTGCCTCTACCTAGATACAGCCAATGTGGTACCATGCCACTGGCCCGACCCTGTCACTCACCTCTTCCCCCGCCTTCTTTCCCTGCCCCTTCTCCACAATAAAAAATAAATAAATTCAGATTAGGGATGTTCAATCCGTAAGTATAACACAAATATTCTAAAATCCGAAAAAAAAATCTAAAATCCCAAACACTTCTGGTCCCAAGCATCTTCAACTTGTAGTGAAACACACAAATCCAGGACCCAGTTCAAAATGCAGTATTACTTTAAAATCACCTTATTTAGAACAGAGCAAAGAAAATCAAGAGGGATTCCAGGGGAGCCTGTAAACTGAAGAATAACCATAAAACGAAGTTAGAAACTGTTTTAAATATTGCTTCATTCAAACCTGAGCCAGACTTTCCACTGAAATGACAAAATATATCTTGCCACGGTCTCTGCTGATTTTGCACGATGACCCCAATTTCTCTCTCACTTCATCTGCAGCTGTTTGCTCAAAGCCAGTAGGTACAGTGGCTCCAATAGTGACTAGAAGTTCAGACTCACTTCTGAGGTCACTTTCTGTCTCTTGTACAGATCTCTGGTTCTCATGAAGGTTCACATCTAGGAGCTGGCTAGTGGCTTCTTGAATGTCAGACATGATGGCAGTGTTTCCAAGATCCCTAATACAATCCCTTTAAAAGTAGTACAGGAAAAAAAAGTATCCAATGTGCTCAATACTATGAAATCAATATATAATCACCTACACACTCATATGAATGGCAAAACATAACTGTAGTCCAGAAAGTAGAAGGAAAGAGGAGGGAGAGGGGAGCGGAGGGGGGATATGGAAAGAGGGAGGGTATTTGGGGGGATCTCACCTAATGTGCATGATTCAATGGTACATTTCAAAACTATTAAAAAATTACTATAATTGTGATGGATGTGTTATTTAGTTCAACCTAAGCATTTCACAATGTATATGGAAGCAGTACCCTGAACCCCATAAATGCATCAATGTACAAAGTTATGATTTAATAAAAAATAAAATAAATAAAAAATTTTAAAAAAAAGATGAAAAAATAAAATAGGGACTTAAATCAGTAAAAAATAATAAATAAAAGTACAGAAAAGAAAAAAGGTATCAATATCACCCACTTATAGTTCAACTTTACTTAAAAACATATGCTTTGGAAGGTAGGAAGAATAAGGCAACATAAATGATACAGCCATAATCAGTCAACATACCTGATTAGTATCAACCAAAGTTAAAAAGGATGAATGAAGATGGGCATAGAGTGAAAGTTGTAAAACATGTCATTATTAAACAAGCAAGGCAGATATCAGGGAAGAAAAGGAGACAGACAAAAAGTATTTCCACAACGTGTAATGTTTGGTTTGTAGTCATCTATGTTAATAAAAACCATCTCCTAATTATGACAGTTACCAACAGAAGCAGTGGGGAACATTCAAATACATTGCTACATTTCTCTTTCCCTCTAGCTAGAGGGTAAGAACATGGGGCTTGAGAGTTTCACACAGATAGGTGTTTAAAGAGTAGCCTACATCACTCACAGATTGAATGACCTAAGGCAAGTTAATTCCCCCAAATCTCAAAATGGAAATTAAATAATTCCTCTCTCCTAGAGTTAATGGGAGACTTAGGTACGAGTAACACACTTCCAAGGCTAATGATTAAAACTTTAAGAGGGTATCTATCTTCTTCCCTCCCATGAAATGGCCAGCGTTTCATGCATTTAAAAATAATTGGGTGGCACCTGTGGCTCAGTGAGTAGGGCACCGGCCCCATATTCCGAGGGTGGCGGGTTCAAACCCAGCCCCGACTGAACTGCAACCAAAAAATAGCCGGGCGTTGTGCCGGGCGCCTGTAATCCCAGCTGCTCAGGAGGCTGAGGCAGGAGAATCGCGGAAGCCCAAGAGCTGGAGGTTGCTGTGAGTCCTGTGACATCACGGCACTCCACCGAGGGCGGTAAAATGAGACTCTGTCTCTACAAAAAATAATAATAATAATAATAATAAACAAATAATAAAAATGACTAATTGGGCTCGGCGCCTGTGGCTCAACCGGCTAAGGCACCAGCCACATACACCTGAGCTGACAGGTTCAAATCCAGCCCGGGCCCGCCAAACAACAATAACGGCTGCAACCAAAAAATAGCCAGGCGTTGTGGCGGGCGCCTGTAGTCCCAGCTACTCGGGAGGCGGAGGCGGGAGAATCGCTTGAGCCCAGGAGTTGGAGGTTGCTGTGAGCTGTGATGCCACAGCACTCTACCCAGGGCGATCGCTTGAGGCTCTGTCTCAAAAAAATAAAATAAAATAAAATAAAATAAAATAATAAAATAAAAAAGACTAACTGAACACTTACTATCTAATGACTATAAGTACTTAACACCTACTACACGTACTTGTCAGGCTCTGGGATCCACGGATGGGTTCAGGAAATATCTGAAATAGTAAACCACATTGCCTTACCCAAACATTGGTGTGTGTTTGGATGGGGGTGGGAGGAGCTGTATCAGGGAGGTGGGGTGTCAGTAGCTCTCACTAGATTTTCAAAGGGCTTGAGACTCAAAACAATTTAAGTGGGCTCAGAGCTGTGTCAGGCAACACTGTTTAACGCTAGGTCAGTCCCCATAGGGAGCACACAGTCACTGTAAATACGACTGTATCTAAATCAGACGTTCTAAATCAGACAGCTGAGGTCAGCGAGAAGACCTGTCCAAAGGTCAGACAACCAATCCGCGCTAAATGGCCCAGAACTAACGTCGTCCGATTCCCGCCCAAAGGAGCGGGTCAAGGGCCGGGAGGGACAGCGAAATGACCTTAACTGTGGGACTGAGCGTGAAGTGAAGCCCGGTGCCAGTCTCGGCCGCAAGACAAAGGCCACACCTCAGTCCCGAAGCCGAATGCCGGAGGAACCACACCCCGTCATTCCCACCCGCGCTCAGTTACCGGCCTCCAGCGCAGACGCCTCCAACTCCGGAACCGCGGGCCTCACGCAAACTGGTCACGCCGCCGGAAGCCGCCCGCCACACCCGGAAACGGAAGTCAGGCCAGAGGTCGCGGCCACTCGGGTTTCGGGGCGGGTGTCCGGACCCGGTCGGAAGGAAGGGAGCATGCGCGCCAGCTCCGCGCGGTGGGGAAGGGAGGTATCCGGTTTCATCCCTTTTGAAAGAAATCTCATTTTGAAGCTGAGTCGCAAAAACATTCAGTATCTTGCCGAAAACGTCATGCAGCTCGTTCCGATTTCTGTAGTCTGTGTTCACTATTTTTACACCATCGTTCACTTAATATTTTTTTTAAATAGTTTTTAAGTGAGAAAAGAAAAACAGTTAAGAGCAGTCTACTTGAGGTGTGCAATATTTATCAGGGCCACAGAGACTTGAGCCTGAGACTTCAGTCATGTCCCACAACCCCTTAAAGTCATTTTGTTACTAAATTCCTTACCCATTTTCCCCACATTCCTGAAATTTGTGATAATTAGAATGTATTCAGGGCAGCTTAAATCTATGCTCTCCGGGCTTGACCCAAATAAACTTTCTTTTTTTATTTTTTGGAGACAGTCTCACTTTGTCACCCAGGCTAGAGTGCCTTGGCTTGGCCTAGCTTCACAGCAACCTTAAACTCCTGGATTCCAGGATCCTCTTGCCTCAGCCTACTGAATAGCTGGAAGTATAGGCCCCTGTCATCACACCTGGCTAATTTTTCTGTTTTTAGGGGAGACAGGATCTTGCTCTTGCTTAGGCTGGTCTCAAACTCCTGAACTCAAGTGGTCCTCCTGCCTCATTCTCCCAAGAGTGCTAGGATTACATAGGTATAATTCTACATGCTAGGATTACATAAGCACCATGACCTGTCAGACATTCTACTTATACTAATTTTGCCTTAATTTCTTCCTTTTAGGCCAAAAAAAGTTAAGTTACTTTCTTTTTTTCTTTTTTTGAGACAGTCTCACTTCATCACCCTCGGTAGAGTGCCGTGATGTCACAGCTCACAGCAACTCCTGGGCTTAGGTGATTCTCTTGCCTCAGCTTCCCAGGTGGCTGGGACTACAGGCGCCCACCACAATGCCCAGCTACTTTTGTTGTTGTTGCAGTTTGTCCAGGGCCAAGGAGTTTGAACCCACCACCCTCGGTATATAGGGCCGGTACCCTACCCACTGACCCACAGGCACCGCCTGAGTTAACTTACTTTAAAAAGAAACTTTTGGCTCGGCGCCCGTGGCTCACGCAGCTAAGGCGCCAGCCACGTACACCTGAACTGACGGGTTCGAATCTAGCCCAGGCCTGCCAAACAACAATGACGGCTGCAACCCAAAAATAGCTGGGTGTTGTGGCGGGTGCCTGTAGTCCCAGCTACTTGGGAGGCAGAGGCAGGAGACTCGCTTGAGCCCAGGAGTTGGAGGTTGCTGTGAGCTGTGATGCCAGGCGCTCTACCCAGGGTGACAGCTTGAGGCTCTGTCTCAAAAATAAATAAATAAATAAATAAATAAAAGAAACTTTTACAACTCAACAAAAAAGACAACCCAACATAAAGGCTTTTTAAAAGGGGTCAGAATTGACAGTGTCACGTGTCCTGGCTTCAGGCTATTGTTGTCTAACTATAATCGGTGGTTTGATGAACCTTATCTCTGAGATCTTAAGAATCCTTCTGACCTTAGTTCAGACAGCTCTGTTGAGCTATCTCCAGTGGTTTAAGATACTAGAAAACAAACACCAAAGAACATTTTTCTGCCCCTTGATTACTGGCATCAGGCAGGAAGGCAAGTTCTTAACTCCTAAAACACTGCATTGCCCTTATTCAGACCTTTACCTCTGTTACAAATAGAAGTATCTCCAAAGATATTCAATGACCACTAAGTGAGACTGAGCAGATAGCCCTCTTAGGGGCCTGCTAAAGTGGGGTGGGGGCCAAGGATGGAAGTAAAGGAAAAATCTTGAGTCACTTCAAGGGAAATCCGGGCTACTAGCCAGGATTGAAAAGTAAATGAGCAGGCCGGTTGCAGTGGCTCATACCTGTAATCCTAGCACTCTGGGAGGCAGAGGTTGTGGATCCCTTGAGCACAGGAGTTACAAACCAGTCTGAGCAAGAGCAAGGCTCGTCTCTACTAAAAATAAAAGCATTATTGAGACATTATGGCAGGTGCCTGTAGTCCCAGCTTCTTGGGAGGCTGAGGTAGGAGGATCTATTGAACTCAGGGAGTTGGAGGTTGCTATGAGCTAGGCTGACCCCATGGTATTCTAGCCTCTCTCAAAACTAAATAAATTGGGCAGCACCTATGGCTCAGGGATTAGGGTGCCGGCCCCATATACCCAGGGTGGCGGGTTTAAACCTAGCCCCAGCCAAACTGCAAAAAAAAAAAACTTAGCCGGGTGTTTTGGCGAGTGCCTGTAGTCCCAGCTGTTCGGGAGGCTAAGGCAAGAGAATTGCCTAAGCCCAAAAGCTGGAGGTTGCTGTGAGCTGTGATGCCAGGGCACTCTCCTGAGGGAGACAGAGTGAGACTCTGTCTCAAAAAAATAACTAACTAAATAAATAAAAGTAAATGAGTAGCCTGACAAGCAAGAAGATAGCAATAATAGTTCTCTAACCAAGCCAGAGTCAGGAAGGATTTTAGCTCCCTATGAAAACTAAAAGATAACATCTTAACATGTGTTCTTGAATTGTTTTTCCAGAACCACTACCAGATGGAAAATGTAGATCAGGAGGAACCGAGGACTAAACTCTGGCCACTTTCTTTGTTCTCCCTGGGGGACTTGAAAAGGGCCACACTCACCTTAACGTTCCTTTCCTATAACCAAAGAATCTCTGAATTTATTTATTACCACCCTCCACAAGCTCTCTTCAGGGAGTTTGAGTCTTAAGCATTAGGTGTATATACTCTTTGCATGGCCCTATATAAGAAAATGTCTTTCTCTTCTTGCAACTCTTGGGATCAGTATCTGGCTTTGCTGCAGTGAGTGAGTGGACCCCAGCTTGCTTTGGTAACATAAGCGGATGAAAAGGTACTCGACATCACTGAAAGCACATGTTTTGAGAATAAGATGGAGTCAGGCAGCCTAGGGCAGGTTGATTTATATCCTGCCTGACCTTCACCCCATCTCCCATTCTTACTATTCTGTAAATTTAGCTCATGCCCTAAAGATGCCTATCTTGAGGAGTTTAGGTGAATTGATTTAGGAAATTAACTTTTAAGCTGAAATGTTGTATTGTTGCAAGAAGACAAGGCCCAATGATGAGAAAGAGCCCCCAAACACCATGTTTATAAGAGGAAGGACTTTATTTCACCCCACAGAGGGAGACACAGAAGAATTCAAAATAGCCATGCTCCCCGACTGACTCTGCTTTTTCCCTTTTTATCCCCAGTCAAAAAGTTCCAGCCCACAGGTACCTTTCTCATTGGTCAGTTTGAATCCAGCTGGAAAAGTGGGCTCCACACAGAAGCAAGCATCAGCCTCTTGGTCCCAGGAAGTTAAGTCTACAAATTCCTAAGAGCTGAGTCACCACAGGGAGGCCTTCGCAGGTATATCCTAAGGTCTTCTTGAGAACCTGTACTCTTACTTTTTCCATGTATCCTCTCTCATTCCCCCCACCCCCACCTTTGAGACTCTCTATATATTTTAATTTGGGTTCTCAATATCAGCTTTCTCCTGCAGGAGCCGGTAATAATTTGTAAGACTAGCTTTAGGGGTTACACCAACCCTATGGAGCAATCTGTCTCCACTACTCTTTTTTTGAGCACAATGTGTCTTTTGCTGCGGTTTTTACTGTCTTAGGTGCCTTTTATCATACATTTTCACCTTTCACATTCAACTTCACGCTACTTTTCTATAAAATGTAAGGCATAGAGGTGTTTCTGATTTGTCCTATAGTTTCTTTCCCAGCTCCTTCCAATGCAGTACTTTCTTTCACATGACGCTGCAGGTGTTAAACTTTGGACTCCCCTGGCTGGGCTTTTTTATTTCCCTGGTCTGGACCAGCATTCAGATTTTAGGGACTGTGACTTCTCTCGGGTCCTCTTTCCAGGCCTTAATTGTACCGTGGAGTCGTAATATACATATTCACCTTTCTCTGTGTCACATATTTAATATTATATAAGATTATAAGTGCAAGTTCCTTTCTGGGTTTACATTTACACATCACATTTACAAAAGCTATGAAAGTGTCACCTTTTGTCCTATCTTAGTGGTGTGAGTGCACAGATCACATTCTTCCTCTCCCTTTCCCAAAGTCCAAAGACCAATTAAGACAAGTCCCATGAGGAATTTCCTCAGGCTTCAGCCATGCATTGACTAGCCAGCCTTCCAGTATGCGGCTGGAGCAGAGCATGTGGACGGCCTCAAAAGTTATAGCCAGAACCACTGAGGTAACTTGCAGGGGTTGGCTGGATCTGTTTGTGTTTCTCATGGGGCGGTGAAGATTTCTTCATTCTGCTGTGATGGATCCAGGAGAGAGGATCCCTTCAACCTTTGCTGCTCTGGGTGTGGTTAGGATGGAGGTGTAGGGTCCTTTCCTCCTTGGTTTGAGGGGGTCCGGGTTCTAATCTTTAACTTAGACTGGATTCCCTAGAGAAAAATGATGTACAGACACAAAAGACTGAACACAACATGGTTAATTACCTAAGTGGAGATTTCCTTGCGGCTCTTTCTAGGACTTCGAACTGCCTGTTCAATTTAGTCTCTCCCAGTTCTTTTAGGAGTTCCTCTAAATTGCAGGAGTTTCTGCTAAGTACATTGTTTCATAAGGGGAGTACCCTGACCTCTTAGAAGGGATACATTTAATATTGAACAAGACCAGTGGCAAGGCCTGTACCCAATTAAGCTTTGCTTCCTGGCAGAGTTTACTAATTTCTGGTTTTATGGCTCTGTTCATGCGCTCTACCCTTCCTGAGCTTTGAGCTCTATGTGCCACATGTAGCTTCCAGGTGATATTCAAGGCTTTTAGCTGTCATATGCACTATTTCTGTTACAAAGGCCAGTCCATTGTCAAATCCAAACTGGAGAGGCAATCTAAACCACGGGATGATTTCTCTGGGCCACACTTTTACTGCTTCAGATCTGGTGGGGAAGGGTTCCACTTATCTTGAGTATGTGCAGACCAAAACTAATAAGTATAAGTATCCTCCACATTTGGACCACTGAGTATAGTCTGTTTGTACATCTTTGAAAGGGGCTTCTCTGTAGGACTGAATTTCAGGTGACGGTTTAGCATTGTGTTGGCCGCATGATACACAATGCTGGCTGACTTTCTTGACAAGGGTGGCCAACAGGGGAATATAAAAATATTTCTCCAGAAGTTTCTTAAATTTTTTCCCCCTTTTATCCTATGTGCATGTCTCATGCATACAACCTCTATAACTAACCTTGGATTTTTACACAGTAAGCTTTGCTATTTGGTGAGGGATGAGTTGGTTAACCAGTGGTGCTCTTTGGTATTCATAAGATTGACCACTGCGTATGATACTCAGACTCTTGAGTTTTGTCCCAAAGTCAACTTATCAGCTTGCACCAGCACGGTAGTGGTCTGCAAGTGTTAGGCACAGGGCCATCCTTTCAAGACCCCATCAAGTTGCTTAGAGAGATAAACAACTGGTCTTGCCCAGGATTCTACATTCTGGGTGAGTAGTCCCTCACCAGTTCTATTTCTTTCTGCTACATACAGTTCAAAAGACTTGGCCAGGTCAGGGTGGCCTAGCAGCAGGGCTGCCTGCAGTTTTTCCTTTAGTCTCTTGAAGGCTTTTAGTTGGTCAGACTTCTATTGAATTGGCCCTTTTTCTTCCCTATTTGTGGTTTCATGCAATGATTTGGCCAGTATGTATTTTTCACACAGTCTTTCATAGAAATCCCCAGGGCTTTTATCTGGCTTCTGCATGACCTCAGCCACTTTGCATATGTTTGTGACTTTCTGGCTTTCTCAACAGGGACAAAGTCAAGGTGGGGTCCAGGGTAAGAGAATGAAACCATTTAGCAGTCACCTGCAAATATCTACAAGTTCTGGATTTTGAGGCAAAGGTTTGTACAATGAGAACATTTTACAGTCTTATCACAGTTTTTAAGATAATATCTAGTTGTTTTGTTTGTCGGTTTGTTTGTCGTTTTTGGTCAGGGCTGGGTTTGAACCCGCCACCTCCAGCATATGGGGCCAGTGCCCTACTCCTTTGAGCTACAGGCGCAGCCTGATAATACCTAGTTTTAAGCATTCCTACAGAACTGATCCAAAGTTCTGGGCAATTCAAGTGAATATTCAGCTTCCAGTTTTTCCTGAGATATCTGTATAGACACAGCAGATAGTATTCAACACTGCACAAATTTTTCCAGTGTAGCCAATAGGTGACCTTTGTTGAGCTTTAAGGCTTCAGAGCAAATGTAACTACTGTATATAATTCTATATTCTTTGGCCAATCTCTAAGTCCCATCTAACAGATTAGTTAAACAGCTATGTCTCATTTTATGAGCTGGCATTGCAGACAAACCTGGAATCTAATATAGGTCAGCCACAGTTTGTTTTCTGTTTTGTTTTTTGAATCATTTTTCTCTTTCTAATTCCTTACTTTACTAAAAACAAATTATCGCAGAATTAATTTAATTGCCAAAGTAAACTGTACTATCAGTATACTGGGTCTGATTATTTGCATAAAGTGCAGCAAGAATAATTATTAGCCATTTAGGCTTTTCTTCCTTTTAAAATTGGCTTTGCTGGAATCTTTTATAAGGAATCTCAGGTTAGACTTGAAAACTTTCCACAAGCCCAGGTTTCAGCTGTGCCATTAGACACTTGTATGCATTGGATAAATTCTTTTTTTCTTGAGGTCCCAAAGCAAATTGTGATTCCCAGACCTGTCAGAAAGTGACATTCTTTTTTTATTATTAGTATTAAATCATAGCTGTGTACATTAATGCAATCATGGGGTACAAGTGCTGGTTTTATATACAATTTGAAATATTTTCATCAAACTGGTTAACATAGCCTTCATGCCATTTTCTTTAGTTATTGTGTTAAGACATTTATATTCTACATTTAGTAAATTTCACATGTACCCTTGTAAGATTCAGGGTAGGTGTGGTCCCACCAATTACCCTCCTCCACCCATCCTCCCCTCTCCCCTAGAAAGTGACATTCTATACTCACTGCAGACCAGGAAATGTTATTGATGAAGTATCTGGCCACTATTTCTAACTGGCTTTTTTCTTGGCCTTATAAAGTCAACTTTAAGTCCTTAATGCAGTCTGGACACCTCTAAAAATGCTATTGCAGTCAAAGCCTTGGTGAAATAACCAGTGTCTTTCATCGTGTCCTATAAAATAAAACTTATTCTTATTGAACTCATGCAAATAACTGTATTGTTAGAAATTAAAAATATTTACAAATGGGTTCAGCGCCTGTGGCTCAAGCGGCTAAGGCGCCAGCCGCATACACCTGAGCTGGCGGGTTCGAATCCAGCCCGGCCTGCCAAACAACAATGACGGCTGCAACCAAAAAATAGCTGGGCATTGTGGCAGGCACCTATAGTCCCAGCTACTTGGGAGGCGGAGGCAGGAGAATTGCTTGAGCCCAGGAGTTGGAGGTTGCTGTGAGCTGTGATGCCATGGTACTCTACCCAGGGCAACAGCTTGAGGCTCTGTCTCAAAAAAAAAAAAAAAGAATATTTACAAATGATTTTCAAATTCTGCAAAAATCAAGGAGAGAGAAAAATAATAAATGTTTTCAATTTTCCTTATAAGTACATACATTGTCCAAAGCTACAAACAGCTTAAAAGATAGAAAATGGTTTTCTTGACTTCTGGAAAACAGAACATAGAAAGAATCAGCAATGTTTCAAACAAAAAGCCAAACCAGTTCAGTTCCATGTAACTGATTTCTGTTATGACTGAAGTTCGGTTAGCAATACTTATGGACACATTAGCTTTCTAATTAAAATCCTGGAAATTTGCTTCTAGTCTGATGGTATTTAATCTCCAAAGTCATCAGAAATTTGAATTTAAGAGAACTTGCCAGTTTTTTCTACTTCTTTCCTTGAAGGACAAACTTCGGACTTAGACAGTTACAAAAACACTTTCTGAGATGAATTAAAATTATTATTGACAGGGTGGCGCCTGTAGCTCACTGGGTAGGGCTATGGCCTCATATACCGAGGGTGATGGGTTCTAACCCGGCCCGGGACAGCTAAAACAGCAGTGTCAACTGCAACAAAAATATTCAGGTGTTGTGGCGGGCGCCTGTAGTCCCAGGTACTCTGGAGGGTGAGGCAAGAGACTCGCCCTAGCCCAATAGCTGGAGGTTGCTGTGAGCTATGATGGGACAAAAATATATATATTATTATTGACAACATATGCTAAGATAGACTAATATTTTATAATATTAGGACATACATATAAACATAATTTATAGAAAATTAGTCACCATTTTATATTTGACAATTTTTAAATACATTTTTAATATACCAAATAACACTAATATGTCTTTTTCAGACTTTCAGGGGTCCTAATATTTCAAAGAGCAAATTCAGAGGGTTTTTTTGGTTTTGTTTTGTTGTTTTTTTAGATACAGGGTCTCACTTTATCACCCTTGGTAGAGTGCTACTGTGTCACAGCTCACAGCAACCTCAAACTCCTGGGCTTAGGCAATTCTCTTGCCTCAGCCTCCTGAGTAGCTGGGACTACAGGTGCTAATATTTCAAGAAAAAAGACCAAATTTAGAGTTTTGATTTTGGAAGGTTTGCCAAATATGAAAGGTTTAAGACATTTGTTAATTAGAGGGTTTAAAAGGAAAGAATCTATTCTTTGACAAAATCTTAGTTTCCCAAACAATCTAAACAACTAAATTATTACATTTTACAAATGAGAGACATTTTATGGAATCTAACATTGATACAGGATTTCTCCCTTCAGGGCTGGACAGGGAGCCCCCATTCTTTAGGCCCTGGCAAGCTCAGAAATCAGACTCCCATCTCTAGGTACAAACAGGCTGCTCTTTCCAGACCACACTTTCTGGACTCTAGCAAGATCATGAACAAAGCAGCCTGAAACATTTTTGGGTGTTTCCACCTTGAGTAGGGAGCACACACTCTAATCCCTTCCCCCAGACAAAAACTGCAAAGACCTAATAATCTTGCCACAGATGAGAGACTGCATTCATTCATTTGTTAATACACTCATTAAGTATGTAAAGGTATTTTTCCACCTACCAATTCCTAGCCAAAATGTAATATATACCCCCAGACAAAGGACCCATGTGGAAGACTTCTGACGTGGGTCTTCCCTTTTGCCAGAAGCTTTGGTACTTTTTCCTCCTGCATTCTTTTCCATCCTATTAAAATCTTATCTTACCACTTACCTGTGTGGTCTGTGGGTTCATTCTTCAAATCTCTGAGACTAAGGACCTACTGAAGAAGAAATCCCAGTAACGACATGACTTTTTTAAGTTACCAAAAAATGTTCTGAAACCACAACATAGGCATCATTTCTGATGTCTTTTCATTGTCCCCCTAAGTCTCATACGGCTAGGTGGCATCAAAGATGGCCACAAAGGACAGGACCTGTATCTTTAATTCCTTTACCAGGCACAGAGTTCAAGACAGAAAGCAGGAAACCAGAACATCCAGTTTCTCTCAGAGTAGCCAGGGGGCAAAGTGGAAGCAGGGAAGAAGGAGCCATATTGGCTAAACTGTGCCTTGTAGCTGCTAGCCCAAGTATGGGAAATATGCCCTTAAGTCTTCCCATGGCTACCTCTCTAGGCCTCAGAATTCAGAGGCTTAAAGTTAAGAAGTAACCTTACAGTTGAATCTAGCAAATTTAGAAATATTACAGAGATGGCAGTTTTATAATCTTTGAACATTTTAACTTTAATAACAGATTTAAAAAGGATACCACAATTGCCTGACCAACACGGCATTTGAAGCATTCCTGGTCACACCAAGTTCTTAATCTCCCCAGAGACATGGTTACCAAATAGTCTTCCGCAAACCCTTTCTTAAAGTGCTTCACCATAGTTCCTCATGCAGTGGGCTTCCCCTGTGTGTTTCTCATTTCCCTCCCTCAAACAAAACACAAACATGTCACTGATGAGGTAAAAACAGGGCTACGAAAGGGGTAAAAACAGGGATATGCACAGGGGACAGTCACACAGTCGTTTAGCCCTGTGAAGGAGGGGCAGAGCCACACTTACTGTTACCCATCTCAGTCAGTCTCCAAGCACCCACTCCCACGTACACAATTCCAACCCATTACCTAACCTGGGCACCCTCGATTTCCCACTTGAACCGCCACTTAGCCATAGGACATGCTCTCCAGTGCCATGGTTCAGAACCCGCACTCCCCTACGCCCTGTGAAGAGAAGTTGCACCCCTCACTGCCTGTCTCAGTCACATGACACCCACACTCCCTCATACACCTTTCACCGGTTCTGTGGGTGATGTAACACCCAGGGGTTGGTCAGATCCCCCTTCCACTCAATTTTGGTGGGCCTCGACCAGTCCTACCTTGCCTCAGCCATCTCCCAATGCAGGTGCCAATTCCTGCATGCCAGTTCCTCCTGGTTTTTGACCCCTCAAAGACCTGCTGAGGAGGAGTAAAGGTGTCCACACAGGGAGGCCAAGCTGCTGCCCTGGTGTTGTCAGTGATTCACATTGCCCAGGCCCATCAGGGTCCCCCTCCTGGGTGCCAGAGTGTTGGTGGCAACAACCAGGTGAGTCTGAGCCTGTTCTCTCCTTGGGTGGTCTCGCTTCCCAGTCAGGGAACCACAAATGTTGCAGGAAGACAAAGCCCATTGGAGAGAAAGAGCACCCAAACACCATGTTTATAAGAGGAAGGGTTTTATTTCAGCCCATGGATGGAAGCACAGAAGAATTCAAAATGCCCATGCTCCCTGATCAGCTCAGTTTTCTCCTTTTTATCCCCAGTCAAAAAGTGCAAGCGGAGAAGCGGGCTCTGGCTTTTACAGAACCCTGGGCTTTCACAGAAGCAAGCATTAGCCTCCATGTCCCAGGAAGTTAAGTCTACAAGTTCCTAAGAGCTGAGTCACCACAGGGAGGACTTCGCAGGTGTATCCTTGGGGTCTCCTTGGAAAGTCCTCTGTTCTCTTAGACCTTACTTTTTCCAGGTATCCTCTCTCAGTAATAGGTCTCTGAGTTATGCTGATTGTTATTTGGAATAGGGGTTGGTGTTGTCTTTGCTTTGAATTTTTATGTATAAAACTGTAATTTTGGAAATGGAAGAACAGAACAGTCTTGGAGAGGCTACTCTCAGTGTTCTCCAGAGTCCCAGCCTTCTGACAAAATTTGGTGGACCTATTCCTATCTCCGTATATTGGCTGACAGTGACAGGCAGCCAGATCCTGTATGTCTGATAATATCACTGATCATTAGAGAAATGAAAATTAACCACAATGGGATCCCCACTGAAATGGCTAAAATTAAAAAACAAAAAATTGAGAGTTTCAAGTTCTAGTGAGAATGTGGAGTAATGACACACTTATACATTTCTGGCGGGAATGCAAAATGGTATAGCCCCATTGGAAAGCTGTTTAGGCTTTCCGCCAAAACTTAAAGAACATATTATCCACCAATTCAACTACAAATATTCCTCAGCTTAGGATGGTTTGATTTATAATTTTTCAACTTTATGATGAATATAGCAGAGTATTTTAATTTTTTTTAAGAGATAATGTCTCACTTTGTCGTCCAGGCTAGAATGCAGTCGTGCAATCACAGTTTCTGGCAACCTGGAACTCCTGGGCTCAAGCAATCTTCCTGTCACAGCCTCCCAAGAAACTAGGACTATAGGTACACACCATCATGACCAGCTAATTATTTTATTTTTTAGAGCGATGAGGTCTCACTATATTTCCCAGGCTTGTCTAGAGCTCCCAGCTTTAAGGGATCCTAGCACTTTGGGAGGCCGGGAAGAGCGGGCCTCTTTCTTTCTCTTTCTTTCTTTCTTTCTTTCTTTCTTTCTTTCTTTCTTTCTTTCTTTCTTTCTTTCTTTCTTTCTTTCTTTCTTTCTTTCTTTCTTTCTTTCTTTCTTTGTCTCAAGCTATTGCCCTGGGTAGAGAGTCGTGGTGTCACAGCTCACAGCAACCTCAAATACTTGGGCTTGGCGTGGCTTGGCTCAAGTGGCTGGGGTGCCAGCTATGTACACTGGAGGTGGCAGGCTCGAATCCAGCCTGGGCCCGCCAAACAACAATGACAACTACAACCAAAACATAGCCAGGTGTTGTGGCGGGCGCCTGTAGTCCAAGCTGCTTGGGAGGCTGAGGCAAGAGAATCACTTGGGCCCAAAAGTTGGAGGTTGCTGTGAGCTGTGATGCCACATCACTCTACCCAGGATGACAACTTGAGACGCTGTCTCAAAAAAAAAAAAAAAAAGAAAGAAAGAAAGAAAGAAAGAACTCTTGGGCTTAAGTGATTCTCTTGCCTCAGCCTCCCAAGTAGCTGGGACTACAGATGTCTGCCAGAACATCAAACTATTTTTTTAGTTGTAGTTGTCATTGTTGTTTGGCAGGCCTGGGCTGGATTCAAACCCACCAGCTCCTGTGTTTGTGGCTGGCACCCTAGCCAATGAGCTACAGGCGCCGAAACAAGCAACATATTTCTTGAGCTCAGGATTTCGAGACCAGTCTGAGCAAGAGTGATGCTCCATCTCTACTAAAAATAGAAAAATTAGCCAAGTGTAGTGGTGTAAGCCTATAGTCTCAGCTACTCGGGAGAATGAAGCAGGAGGAGCTCTTGAGCCCAGGATTTTGAGATTGCTATGAACTAAGATGCCATGGCACACTATCTGGGGTGACAAAGTGACACTCTGTCTCAAAAAAATTTAATTAAAATTTTTTAAAAGTTCTAGGATTAGAGGCCTAAGTCATTGTGCCTAGTCTATTGGGATATTGAATATATTTTTGTGCCTTTTTTTTTTTTTTGTAGAGACAGAGTTTCACTTTATTGCCCTCGCTAGAGTGCCATGGCATCACACAGCTCACAGCAACCTCTAGCTCCTATGCTTAGGCGATCTCTTGCCTCAGCCTTCCGAGTAGCTGGGACCACAGGCGCCTGCCACAACATCCAGCTATTTATTTGTTGCAATTTGGCCGAGGCTGGGTTTGAACCCGCCACCTTCAGTATATGAGGCCGGCGCCCTACCCACTGAGCCACAGGTGCTACCCCTTCTTTTTTTTTTCTCTTTTCATTAGCCCCTTTGAAGTTCTATTGAATATATTTTTAAAATGTGATTTTTTTTACTTACAACTGGTTTCTTGGGACATAATCTCATCATGAACACATGCACTTATATTCTAAGTATATGCCTCAAAGAACTGAAAACAAGTGTTCAAACATAAAATTATACAAATGTGCCTAGCAGCATTATTCATTTAGCCAAAAAGTGGAGGGGGGGATCCAATTTTCACCAGCTAATGCATGGACAAACCAATGTCTACACAGTGGAATATCATTCAGCCACACAAGGTAATGAAATACTCTCATATTAAGATACATTGGTTTTCTTCCATAGTTCCCAATTCATAGCTTCCATAGCCCTTGTTCCAGTAAACAGAACCTCTCTCACTCACCTTCTTCCCAAGGCAGGACTCTTTGTTTTGTTTTGTTTTTGGCTAGGGCTGGGTTTGAACCCGTCACCTGCAATTTATGGGGCTGCACCCTACTCCTTGAGCCACAGGCGCTGCCCCCAAGGCAGGACTCTTAATTGCGGATCATAAGACCCTCATTCCAGAGAGGATCCTGCTCATACCCTGGAGGAAAGAATATGGCACAGAGAGGACAAGTGGCTCGAATCTGAACAGGTGGCTTGTGGATTTAGATCAAACTCTTTTTGTCCAATGACATTTCAACATGGTTGTTCATGCTTCAATCATGGGCAACCAATGAAGTCTCCATAAAAGGCCCAAAGGACAGGGTTTGGAGAGCTCCAGTAGTGGTGAACTCGTGGAAGGCATGCAAGCTCCATACTCCTTCCAGCATACCTTATGCAAAACATCTCTACATCTGCATCTTTTGTAACAGGCATTTTGTCTCTAATTTTTTTTTTGAGGCAGAGTGTCACTCTGTCATCCTGGCTAGAGTGCCATGGTGTCAGCCTAGCTCACAGTAACCTCAAACTCCTTGATTCAAGGGATCTTCCTCCCTCAGCCGCCCAAGTAGCTAGGACTACAGGTGCCTGCCATGATGCCCAGCTAATTTTTTTCTTTTCCTTTTTTTTTGAGACAGAGTCTCACTGTTGCCCTGAGTAGAATGCTATGTCGTCATAGTTCATAGCAACCTGCCACAATACTTTTTTGTTGTTGTTGTTGTTAGTAGAGACAGATTCTCCCTCTTGCTCAGGCTGGTCTCCAATCCCTGAGTTCAGGGGATCCACCCACCTGGGCCTCCTAGAGTGCTAGGATTTCGGGTGTAAGCCCCTGCACTTGGCCCTAATTTTGCTATTTTTAGCAGAGGCAGGGTGTCTCTGTTGCTCAGGCTGTGTTATATTCTTTATAATAAACTGGGAAATGTGTTTTCCTGAATTCTGTGAGCTTCTCTGGCAAATTAATTTAACCTAAAGAGGAGATCAAGGGAATGTAACTAGTGTCCTGTTTTTTAGTGCTCAATTTTGAAATTGTCTTGCCTATTTCCTCATGAGGAAATACTGACCTTTACCCTCCTTTCCACCAAGCACTCCCTTGCACAAGATACCCATGTCTAATTATGTGCTTATTTAGAAGTTCCAGAGACTGAATCTTGAAACAATCCAGACCACCAGGAGATTATCTCAAAGGCACAATTACATGGTATAGATAAACAGTCTATGCAATAAAGCAAGCCCATTCACCAGGTGGAACAATAGTTCAAGATAGTCATCATACTGATCAGCACTTCCTTGGCACTGCTGCATGAACTTCATACCAAATTCCCTTCTGGAGCCTCTACCCTCAGCGCAAGACTTTGAAATGGTTTCTTTGAGGCGTGAGCCTTGGCCTTTTCCCCACTGCCAACTCTGGAATAAAGTCAGTTTCCTTTAAACTACACCTTGTTACTGGCTTTTGCAGGTGACGAGCTGCTGAGCCTGTGCTCAATCACTCCAACTTGAACTAGTCAGTCTGAAGGTTTAAAGGTCTGGACTTGTGAATGGTTTCAGAAATTGGGGGTGGGGGGGTTGGGGAGGTGGGGGAGAGGATCAGTTTTGGGGACAAAGATCTGTAAACTAAGAATCCTGAGTCCCCCTACAGACTAAATGATCTCTCTTTTGGTCAAGGTGATACAGGGCTCCTCCATTCGGGGGTGGGACCAACCATTTTCTATAATACAAGCTCACAAATCAGCCTCATCATAAGACCCCTACATCTTTGTACAAACATGGTTATTTTCAGACCAGATTCTCTGGACCCAAAACAAGGTCTTGAATCAGCAGTTCTCAACCTATGGGTTGTGAGCCCTTTGGGGGTCGAACGACCCTTTCACAGGGGTTGCCTAAGACCATCCTGCATATCAGATGTTTACATTACATTTCATAACAGTAGCAAAATTATAGTTATGAAGTAGCAATGAAAATAATTTTATGGTTGGGGGTCACCACAACATGAGGAACTGTATTAAAGGGTCGCGGCATTAGGGAGGTTGAGAACCACTGTCTTGAAGAAAAGCAGCTTCACGTGTATTTCATCTGAGCTGCCCCTCCTACAGCAGGGAACACACTACTGCCTCACCTGGGGCAAAGACTGCATGGACCTCATTCCTCCACACAATGGCAGCTTTGAAATTGTTTTTCTGCCTGCAGGATAGGAAAAGCTGCTTATGAACCCAGGACCGAAGGTCTCCCTGGGCTGACCCCCTGGACTACCCCCTCCACTGCTGGAATTTCTTTTCCCCTCTTTTGCTTATCTAGCTCTTTTATCTTTCAATAAATTCTGTCCTTTCACTTATTCCTGTGGTCCCTGGATTCACTCCTCAAATCTCTGAGATCAAGGACTCAGCAGAGAGAAATTCCAGCTACGAAGGGACCACAGAAAAATCTTAAAACTGAGTTATCAGCCATGAAGGGAAAGGAGGTTGGACACGCCTCATTATTCCCCCTCCTTTCTGGGGTTTAGACAATTAACCAGAATTAATGTCAAAACAGGGACTAGCCTGACAATAGGCTGACAAAACAGACTCTTTGTGACAATTAGGTACTAAATTATTAGTCCAGGCACTGTGGCTCATGTCTGTAATCCTAGCACTTCGGGAGGCCTAGGTGGGTGGAGTGCTGAAGCTCAGGAGTTCAAGACGAGCCTGAACAAGTGTGAGACCCTGGCTCGGTGCCTGTAGCTCAGTGAGTAGGGCGCTGGCCACATAACCAAGGCTGGTGGGTTCCAGCCTTGCCCTGGCCTGCTAAACAGCAATGAAAGCTGCAACCAAAAAAAAAAAAAAAAAGCCAAGCATTGTGGCAGACACCTGTAGTCCCAGCTACTTGGGAGGTTGAGGCAAGAGAATCATTTAAGCCCAAGAGTTTGAGGTTGCTGTGAGCTGTGATGTCACAGCACACTACCAAGGGAACCATAGTGAAACTCTGTCTCAACAAACTACATAAAAAGGGTGGCACCTGTGGTTCAGTGGGTAGGGCGTCAGCACCATATACTGAGGGTGGTGGGTTCAAACCCAGCCCCAACCAAACTGCAACAAAAAATAGCTGGGCGTTGTGACGGGTACCTGTGGTTCCAGCTACTTGGGAAGCTGAGGCAAGAGAATCGCCTAAGCCCAGGAGTTGGAGGTTGCTGTGAGTGATGCCACAGCACTCTACCAAGGATGACAAAGTGAGACACTGTCTCTACAAAAAAAAAAAAAAAAAAAAAAAAAAAAGACTGATACCCTGTTTTTACTAAAAATATAAAAATTAGGTGGGTGTTGTAACAGGTATCTGTTGTTTCTGGCTACTCGAAAGGCTGAAGCAAGAGGATCCTTGAGGCCAGGAGTTTGAGTTTGTCGTGAGCTGTGATGGCATGGCACTCTACCCAGGGCAACAGAGCAAGACTGTCTCAAAAAAAACAAAAGGAAAATTAATCAACAGTATTAAAGCCATGCAGGGCAAAGGTTAAGTCATAACTTCAGGCCAATAATTTACTTGCAGCAACTACCGGGTGAGTTTCATTTAACTTTTGCTAGTTTTGAGCCCTGGACATCATGAAGCATATATAACTCACACATCCCTAGACCTATCTCGACCTAATAAAACACCATAGCCCCAAGGAAAAAAAAATTTTTATAATGTGGCAGTCAGTGTGTTGACAGATCATTTTGTGTATATTGTGACTTTTTCTCTGATTAATCCTTTTGCCTTAACTCAAGCATGATTTTTCTACTGAATCCAAGTCTTTAGACAAAAGTTTATTTATTTAAATGATTATAAATCAAAGAATCATTGAACCCACCTATTAACTCTAAGTCTCAACTTCAGGATATTCTAGTTTTTTGGACCAAACCAATGTACACCTTCATTATTGATTTATGATTTACCTGCAATTCCTGGGACTACCACAATTAGCATAAATTTCTATTCCCTTTGAGAGAGAGAGTGGGGATGGGGTGTCAGAAGACTTTGAGATTTCTTCACTTCAGCATGTGAAAACACTATATTTTGGGTTATAGCTCCCTCAAAGTTACTTGCTCTTGGTTTCTGCTGAAGCTATGCTTCCTAGCCTTCAAGATAGCCGGCCTGTAGGTTGCAACCCTCTGTGAGAAATAAAGCTCTCCTGGGGAGGATCCTTTGAGTGCAGGAGTTTGAGACCAGCCTGAGCAAGGATGAGACCCTACAAAATAAATAAATGAATAAGAAAAAAAAAGAAAAGAAATAAAGCTCTCTCTTCAAACATGTGAACCTCATCATTCTTCAGTTAACATTCATCACATAGGTCATGGTAACTGCCATGGTTAAGGGGGCACCTTTTCCATGGGCACCTCATGTAACCTTAACCTCAAAATTAGGATGTAGCCAGAGAAACTGTCAAATTCGTTGCCTCAGCTTTCCTTCATGGGTCTTACAGATGCTAATAAAAACTTTAGATTAATTAATAAAAAGAAATGGTGAAGGGCAGAAGGAAGAGTCGAATGACTCCTGTTAAGAATATAGAGATATTTCAATGATTATTTAAAAACAAGATGAATAGGGCAGTGCCTGTGGCTCAAAGGAGTAGGGCGCTGGCCCCATATACTGGGGGTGGAGGGTTCAAACCCAGCCCTGGCCAAAAACTGCAGAAAAAAAAGAATAAAGAAACATTGATGGGGTGAAACTAAGAGGAAAGAGAAAAGGGAGAGTCCTGGGACTTGTGTGTCAAATCATAATAAGTGACAGAGACAAAGATTTTAATTTTAGTGGAAATGTATTAAATCAAAATTGGGGATGTACCTGAGAAAAACACAAACCACAAACAAATGTATGGCTGTTTTTCTGAAAGTGAATTTGGGAGTTTTAGTACTTACGGGAAATAAGGCATACAGAAAGAAAAAGGCATACAGAAAGAAAAAAGGGGGGTAGGCAGTGAGGCAAAAAGATTACATTCTTGAGAAGCCCAGGACAATGTATATTTTGCATAAGATAAGTCAAACATTAGAAGTGAAAAAGAGAGTGAAGGAAGCAATAAATGATATAGATGACCCTGATCTTGTCTTGTCTCTGTTCTGCACCTGGGAAGATAACTTAGCAATTCATTACTATTGTGGAATCAAACAGACTATAGTTTTCATAGCTAAACTTAGCCTGCAGACCAAAAGTTACAATTTGCATGTCCTTGCTTATGGGAGGTCAGCAAGGAATTTCTTTCTCCGAAGGATCTGTGCGGCTAACCTTTCCCTTTTCCAGAAGGAGATGGAGAGGTGGTCCTGAGATTTTTATTTTCTTTGACACATTTGTCCCATTAGGGTGAAAATCTACAGATGGCTATTAAGAAACGGGGTGAATAAAATGGAAATGTATAGGGTTAAAACAAAGATTTCAGTACAATAGTACCGAAGTTTGGGTGGACCAAAGGGAGCCCTTGTTGACTCCCCCAACATTGAAAGATCCCAAACCGGGTAAGATACAGTGGCTCATGCCTGTAATCCTAGCACTCTGGGAGGGCCAAGGGAGGTGGACTGCTTGAGCTCAGGCATTCGAAACAAGCCTGAGCAAGAGTGAGACCCGTCTCTACTAAATATAGAAAAAAACCTAGCCAGGCAATGTGGCTAGCAACTGTAGTTCCAGTTACTCAGGAGGCTGAGGCAAGAAGATCTCTTCAGCCCAAGAGTTTGAGGTTACTGTGAGCTATGATGCCATGACACTCTACCTAGGGCAAATGAATGAGATTCTGTCCCAAAAAGAAAAAAAAAAAAAAAAAAGGACCCAAACTAGTTTGCTATATTTTTCTCAGTTTAGAGCAGCAGTTCTCAACCTGTGGGTCAAGACCCTTTCGTAACAATGAAAATACATCCTGTATCTCAGATATTTACATTATGATTCATAACACCAGCAAAAGTACAGTTATGAAGTAGCAACAAAAATAATTTTATGGTTGGGGGTCACCACAACATGAGGAACTGTATTAAAGGGTCGTGACATTAGAAGGCATTAGGAAAGTTGAGAACCACCGGTTTAGAGAAATTGAAAAAGGCAGAAGGTAAAGATTACATTGAGAAGCCTCCCACCTGGAATTGCCTGAGATGATGGTTAGACTGGTTAATCAAGGTAATCATGCACAGGGAAGCCAAGGTCTCCTGGCTAGACACTTGGCTAGGGGCCAAGGTCTTTTGCACTAGAGAGGCTAAAATGGTCTGGGGCCGGAAAAGAGAAGTTCCTGGGGCAAGAACATAAAACTATAATTGCTGGCCAGCCGTGGTGGCTAAGGCCTGTAGTCTTAGAACTCTGGGAGGCCAAGGCAGGTGGATCAATTGAGCTCAGGAATTTGTGACCAGCATGAGAAAGAACAAGACGTTCTCTCTACTAAAAGTAGGAAAATTAGCCAGGTGTGGTGGCAGGCTTCTGTAGTCCCAGCTGCTTGGGAAGCTGAGGCATGAGGACTGCTTGAACTCAAGAGTTTACGGTTGCTGTGAGCTATGATGACACCATGGCATTCAACCTAGGGTGACAGAGTGAGAGACTCTGTCTCAAAAAGAACAAAAGAAAATGCAATTGTAGCCAGAATCTCTCTCTCTGCCAAATCCTTGATCTTGGAAATTCAAGGAATGAATCCACGGACCACACGAGTAAGTGAAATGACAGATTTTATTGAAAGATGAGGGGGGAGGAAGAAAGTCAGAGTCTTTGTGGCCAGCCTGAGGGGAGACTGGAGTGGGAGGCCTGTCAGGGCCTTCTGTCCAGGAGTTTATATGCTGCTTTTCCTAACCTGTGGACAAGGGGATTTGGGGAGATGGAATGCATGTCTGGAGCAGGTCACAACTAGCCAGGGGCGTGTAGACAGAAAATAATTTCATAACTGCCACAGTGGAGAGGAATGCTTCCTTGTAGTCTTTGGCCCAGGCGAGGCAGCAGGGTGTGTGTTCCCTGCTCTAGGAGGGGCAGCCCAGGTCCAGATGAGATATCAGTCAGCCTGGGTTTTTTTTTTTTTTGTCTGTTTTTGTTTTATGCCCTTGTTTTTGGGTCCATCGAATGCAGCTTGCAGAGAACTTAGAGTTGGGGTCTGTGGTGAGATGGATTTCTGAGCTCACCCAGGCCTAGAAAAGGGGGTAGTCCCTGTCCAGCCCTGAGCAGGGGAACGCTGTATCATAATTGTTGATAGGATTATGTAATTTAGGATGTTTAAGCAGACTTTATACAGGGTGGCCATAAAGTTTGTAGGCAATTGAAAATGACATACTATTTTAAATTGCCCACAAACTTTCTGGCCACCCTGTATAAAGTCCTTGTATCCTCTTTACCTAAATGTTTTATGGAGACGGACATTTATGTATGACTGGGAGATGGTCCCCTCTCCTCATACTGTAAAACAGAAGGCATGTAAATACACCCTTTGAGCAATATTAATTGAGCAGGTTAATTGGGAACAGGTAAAGCGTTGCCTGAGCCCACACTGTGTAGAGTAGAAGCTGGAGTGTGAGTAGGGACAAATTCTCCATTTGACAGCCTTCCATGGAGTGTTCTTCGGACTTATGGCAAAAGCTTCTGAGTGCCACTCAACAACAACTGCTGGGACTTTGGCCTGAAGAATTTTAGTAGTGAGGGGCATTTACTACCTCGCTCTGGGACATTAACTGAAGCGACCCCTATGACCAAGGGCCTAAAATGATCTCGACACCTGGAAAAACCCATGGTGTCTGATGTGATGTGAGAAAACACTCCAATGGGGACATTAGTGTCCCAAAGAGTTCCATAATGAAATGGAAATGGTTTTGGGCAGCACCTGTGGTTTACTAGGTAGGGTGCCAGCCCCCTATACCGAGGGTGGTGGGTTCAAACCCAGCCCCATCCAAACTGCAACAACAACAAAAAATAGCCGGGCATTGTGGTGGGCACCTGTAGTCCCAGCTACTTGGGAGGCTGAGGCAAGAGAATCGCCTAAGCCCAGGAGTTGGGAGGTTGCTGTGAGCTGTGACGGCACAGCACTCTACTGAGGGTGACAAGGTAAGACTCTGTCTCTTAAAAAAAAAAAAAGAAAAAAGAAATGGAAATGGTTTCTATAAGATCACACTGCCTAGGGAAGGCAAGAAGGAAACTCTTGTGAGCACAGAGCTTCTTTTCCGTGAGGACTGACTCTAAAGCTTTGTGAGGAGATGGATACTACAGTGCCCTATGAACGGCTCTCACCTAACTGACAAAGAGCTTCATGGTGTCTAGATGGCAATTTTACGGTAAAAGGGCTGTATCTGTTTGGAAGGCTGCCACTCTGATCAAAGAAGGTGAAAATAAAGCAGCTCTTGGCTCGGTGCCTGTGGCTCAAGCGGCTAAGGCCTCAGCCACATACACCTTAGCTGGCGGGTTTGAATCCAGCCCCGGCCCGCCAAACAACAATGACAGCTGCAACCAAAAAATAGCCGGGCGTTGTGGCAGGCGCCTGTAGTCCCAGCTGCTTGGGAGGCAGAGGCAGGAGAATCTCTTGAGCCCAGGAGTTGGGGGTTGCTGTGAGCTGTGATGCCACAGCACCCTACCCAGGGTGACAGCTTGAGGCTCTGTCTCAAAAAAAATAAAATTAAATAAAATAAATAAATAAAAAAGCAGTACGATGGGCTGAATTACATGCTGTTTTCCTAGCAGTGATGGAAGAATTGAACAGTGGTGGAAGACCCTGTATGTGGGGGTTGTTACAGACTCGTGGACAGAGGCCAGTGGCCTGACTGACACTCAAGCAGGAGAGGAGAGCAAACCTGGTCTACTAAAGGGATCTCCCTGTAGAGGATGGCCCCAGGGAGATTTGAGGGGCACATTAAAGTAGGACGCATGGATGTCCATCAAATGAGCCCTCTTCCAGGATCAGAAGGTGGCTGAAATAGATGAATGGATTTTCCTGTGTGCTCCCTTGCAGTGGCCACCTGAGGCCATGAGATCAGTGGATTGGGGGTCACTGCAGCAGTGCAGATCTGAGAGGAATCTAGCCATTCTCTCAGGCACAAAATGCCACTAAAAACTCTTCTGTCTGCCAGCACCAGAGACAGAAGCTGCTGACAGCTATGGGGCCGACTCTCTGGTGGGAAGGCCCTGAACAAAGCAGGTAGCCCTGGTAGGTACCTGAGGCTGGTAGCCCTGAGGAGCTACAAATGGGCCTCACCAGGAAAAGACACTGACTCTGGAGTGGGCTTTGCTTATCCACTGAAGACACACAAGCTCAGAGTGCCATAAAAAAAGCCAGAATGGAAGATATTGCATAGATCTGGACAGCCAATCGTCATTTCTTTAGACCAAGGAACATGCTGTACAGACCCTTAACATCCAACAGGCAGAGAGAGAGACTCCTCAGAGTGATGGTTTGACAGAGAACAGACAGGTAAAACATTTGATAGTTGGCAGGGCGTGGTGGGTCACGCCTGTAATCCCAGTACCCTAGGTAACTGAGGCAGGTGGATTGCTTGAGCAGGAGTTTGAGACCAGCTTGAGTAAGAGCGAGATCCCATCTCTACTAAAAACAAACAAACAAAACAAAAAAACCAGGAGCGGTGCCTGTGGCTCAAAGGAGTAGGGCGCTGGCCCCATATGCCGGGGATGGTGTGTTCAAACCAAGCCCCAGCCAAAAACTGCAAAAAAAAAAAAAAAAAAAAAAAAAGAAAAGAAAAAACCAGCCATATGTTGTGGTGGGCACATGTAGTCCCAGGTACTTGAGGATTGCTTGAGCCCAAGAGTTTGAGGTTGCTGTGAGCTATGATGATGCCATGGCACTCTTCCAAGGGTGACAGAATAAAACTCTGTCTAAAAAAAAAAACAAATGGGCAGTGCCTGTGGCTCAGTGAGTAAGGCACTGGCCCCATATACCCGAGGGTGGTGCGTTCGAACCCAGCCCTGGCCAAACTACAACAACAACAAAAAAAGAGCCGAGTCAGGTGCCTGTAGTCCCAGCTACTCCGGAGGCTGAGGCAAGAGAATCGCCTAAGCTCAAGAGCTGGAGGTTGCTGTGAGCTGTGACGGCACAGCACTCTACTGAGGGTGACAGAGTAAGACTCTGTCTCTAAAAAAAAAACAAAAAAGAAAAATTGATTGTCTAAAGCAGGGAGATGAAAGTATGAAGAGCTGGCTTTTATGCCTTCAGGAGAGTGTGCCCACACTCCACATGAGTCCCCACTAGAATGTTTCTCTGTTTTTCTGGTTGGTCTGAGGAAGGGGGTAGGGAGAATGCTAGTGTGACTCTGCAATTCTTGCCAAGGGAGGAGTATAATTTTTTCTTTCTTCCCAAATCACTTCAAAAATTTGTTTTCTTTTTCTTCTCCTACCCGATGAAGTAGTCCTAGGGCCAGGGTTGCACCTGCAAGTGCCAGAAGCAGGGATAATTCCTAAACAAGAAACTGTAACTATGTTTTTAAACCTTATGTTAGAATTCTCAAGGGCCCGATGGGAGCAGGTTGTGCCCTCCCCTACCTGGCAAAATTGTGATCAATGGTGAATTCAGCTACACTGCCTGGTGGTAGAGATAGCCCCCCAGTTTGGCATCTGAGTAATCCGACCCTATGTGAATGGGCGTGGACTGAAGCTGGCATTGCTGGCATTGCTACCTGCAACCTACACCAGCCCTGCGGCTGTTCTACTGTCCCTCTCAAGGTGGAAAGGCTTGAATATTCACGGAGAGAAGGAAGATTAGTAGCTGAGGGCAAAGAAATGAATACATGGGTTATAAATGGAGGAAAATCCAATATGACGTTGACACCTCAAAAGAGGCTCAGAGTAAGAGATGCCATTGTCTCTTAGCCCTACTGTACCAGACACCTGAAGGATGGAGCTGTCCGTAAACAGCACTCCTGGAATCTGGCAAGACCGAAGGGAAATCTGCAAACCTGAGCCGCCTCACCCTGGGAGACATTTATGCAATTTGAAAGACTGGACTAATTTTTATTTTTATTATTTATTTATTTTGTTGTTGCAGTTTGGCCGGAGACAGGTTCGAACCCGTCACCTTTGGTATATGAGGCCAGTGCCCTACTCACTGAGCCTCAGACACCGCCCTGGACTCATTTTTAATAATTGAAGGAGATTCTAGCAATACAGCAGTATCTTTTGTGTGCTACATTCTTTCACTGTAAAGGGTTATGCTTGAAAATCAGGGAGCGGCCTGTGATAGAAGTATACATACATACATGCATATAGGTTTTCATCCTCTGTTCCTGGGTCATAACTCTGATAGCCCTTGTTACAGTCCTTTGTTATGATGTCGGGGTGCTTTAGGCCTCAGAAGTAGGCCTCAGGAAACAGAATCTCAGGATTCTAATCTGATTATGGCTCAAAGATCCCATTCAAGAGAAGGTCTCGCTCCCCTGCACTCTGGAGGCAGGAATGCTGTGCAGAGAGGCCAGTAAGAATCTAAGCAGACAGGCCTTGTCTGGTTTAGATCTTATCCTTTTCTTCCAATTGCATGTTGACAGGATTGTCCATGCTTTGAACGTGAATAACCAATTAAGTCTCCAGAAAAGGCCCAAAGAACAGGCTTTGGGGAGTTTCTGGAGGGCTGAACGCACAGAGGAGAGTGGGGCCCAGAGGGAAGGCATGGGCGCCCCACTCCCTCGCCCCTACAGCTCCTGCTGTATGCATCCTTCATTTGTATCCTTCCTGATAAATTAGGAAATGTGTTCACTTGAGTTCCATGCCTGTTCCAGCAAATTATTCCAGCCCAAAGATGGAGTTGTGAAAACCCCCAACTTAAAGTTGTTGGGTTAGAAGTTGTGGAGGCCCGGACTTGTGACTGGTGTCTGAAGGGGGGAGCATAGTCTTGGGAACTGAACCCACAACCTGTGGGATCTAACACTGTCTCCAGGTAGACAGCTTCAGAATTGAATCAGACGCTGCCTAGCTGGTGCCCGCCAGCTGCAGAATTCATGGCTTGCCTGCTTATTGGGGCAGAAATCCTTCCACAGTTTAGGGTCACAGAAGTCTTCTGTGTTGATGATGGTGGTTGTGTTGGTGTGAGAGCAGAGGAAAAACATGGTTTGAGAGTTTTCTCCAAGATGTATAAATAGGTGATGCCTGTAGCTCAGTGGTTACAGCATCAGCCACAAACACAGAGGCTGGCAGGTTCAAACCTGGCCCGGGGCCTGCAAAACAACAATGACAACTGCAATAAAAAAGTAGCCAGGTGTTGTGGCAGTGCCTATAGTCTCAGCTACTTGGGAGGCTGAGGCAAGAGAATCACTTAAGCCCAAGAGTTTGAGGTTGCTCTGAGCTGTGATGCCACTGCACTTTACCAATTTCACAGCTTGAGACTGTCTCAAAAAAAAAAAAAAGTACAAATACATGCTATAGCATGGGTGAACCTTGGAAATATATTATGTCAAGAAGCCAGACACAGCTAGGGGAAGTGGCTCACACTTGTAATCCCAGCACTTTGGGAGACCAAAGTGGGAAGATTGTTTGAGGCCAGGAGTTTGAGACTGAGACTAGCCTGGGCAACATAGTGAGACCCTGTCTCTCTCAATAAAGATAAAAAAAAAAAAAAATCAGCCAGGGGTGGTGGTGCATGCCTGTTGTCCCAGCTACTTCAAAAGATGAGGCAGGAGGATTGCTTGAGTGTAGGACTTGGAGGTTGCAGTGAGCTATGATGATGCCTCTGCACTCCAGCCTGGGTGACAGAGTGAGACCCTGTCTCAAAAAAACAAAAACAACAACAAAAAACAAAAACAGACACAGATTAATATACTATCAGATAAATCATTAAAATATATGATATCCTTAAAAATTCGTAGAGTAAAACACAGCAAAGTTATTCAATTCTGGGCAGACACTGTTCCCTACAAAAGGCTTTAAATGTAAGGTTCATTCTCTGTTCTTTTTTTTTTTTTTTGAGACAGAGTCTCACTATGTCACCCTTGATAGAGTGCTGTGGCGTCACAACTCACAGTAACGTCAAAGTCTTGGGCTTAAGCGATTCTCTTGCCTTGGGGACTACAGGTGCCCGCCACAAAGCCCAGCTATTTTTTTGTTATTGTTGTCATTGTTGTTTTAGCAGGCTCTGGCCAGGTTTGAACCCACCAGCCCCAGTGCATGTGGCTGGTGCCCTAACCGCTGAACTAAGGTGCCAAGCCTCATTCTCTATTCTTTAAAGATAAATTATCAATGGGGCTGCACCTGTGGCTCAGTGGGTAGGGTGAGCCCCATATACTGAGGGTGGCGGGTTTGAACCCGGCCCTGGCCAGCTAAAACAGCAGTGACAACTGCAGAAAAATAGCCAGGCGTTGTGTCAGGCGCCTGTAATCCCAGCTACTTGGGAGGCTGAGGCAAGAGACTAGCTTAAGCCCAAGAGTTGGAAGTCACTGTGAGCTGTGACATCATGGCATTCTACCAAGGGCAGCAGAGTAAAACTGTCTCAAAAAGAACAAAAAAAAAAAAAAAAAGATAAATTATCAAGCTGGAGATGGTGGTGCACACCTGTAATCCCAGCTACTAAGAAGGCTGAGGCAGGAGGATCACTTGAGCCCAGGAGTTGAAGAGCAGCCCGGGTAACAAAGTAAGACCTCTGTCTCAATTTAAAAAGATAAAAATAAAGATAAATTATCAAGCAATAGAGACAAACAAGCAATAAATGAGACGTTATTTTTTATTTTTTTGGAGACAGAGTCTAATTTTGTTGCCCTCGGTAGAGTGCCGTGGAGTCGCCTAGCTCCCAGCAACTTCTAACTCTTAGGCTCAGCCTACCAAGTAGCTGGGACTACCCGCAACTGCCTTAATATCCTTATTTTTTTTTTTTTTTTTTTTTTTTTGCCTATTTTAACAGTCTAAACCATTTTATTTAATTTATTTATTTATTTATTTTTCACATTTCAATGCACTTTATTTTTATTTATTTTTTTTAATTTTTTTAATTTATTTTTTTTTATTATAGATAAAAATATGCACCATAGATGTGGCCCAACCCACACCCTCCCTCCACCTAAACCTCCCCCCTCCCTTCCCCTTCCTTGGTCCTTTCCTCATAGTCTTGTGGTATAGTTGGGTTATAGCCTTCATGTGAAAGCTGTAATTTGGCTTCATAGTAGGGCTGAGTACATTGGATACTTTTTCTTCCATTCCTG
>CAUYPK010105319.1:0-12112 GCA_963574355.1 Loris lydekkerianus
TTCAAGTATTTTTATAGTTTCATGTTTTAAGTTTAAATCTTTTATCCAGTGAGAGTCTATCTTAGTTAATGGTGAAAGGTGTGGGTCCAGTTTCAATCTTCTACAGGTTGCCAACCAGTTTACCCAGCACCATTTGTTAAATAGGGAACCTTTTCCCCACTGAATGTTTTTAATTGGCTTGTCAAAGATCAAATAACGGTAAGTAGCTGGATCCATCTCTTGGTTCTCTATTAGCAATATAATTTTGAAAGAGTGTGCCTAGGCCTCAGATTTAAAATATGAAAAACACTTATTCAAAGAACTAATTGTGAATTAAAATAAAATGTTACAAGAAACTTCATAAGTATTAGAAATATGAAGAATTTTAAAAAGTAGCACAACCAAAAAACATGACATATAAAACTTTTACCTTTATTTTTTTTTTATTAAATCATAGCTAAGTACAATCCTTTCTTCTTCTTCTTCTTCTTCTTCCTCTTTTTTTTTTTTTTTAACAAAAATAGGGACTATTGCAAATGAGTCTGTTCCAAAGTTGTTTAAAACGCTTACTTAAATAAGCAGGAATGTCAGAGTGCCTGTAATTACTGTCTCTGAATTTCCTGTGGAGTCTATTTTTCAATTCTTTGTTTGGAAGTCTTTTATCCCAGTTTGTGGAGAGAGGAAGAAAAAAAAAAAAGTAAATAGGCATAAAAAAGGAAAGAATTTAGAATATAAGAATAAGGATTCTGAATTGCATAGACACCCAAGATTATTAACATCTATAAAAGTTCTGTGTCTTAAGAATGTAATAACTGAGCATGAAGTAGTCATTGAGTTTAATGAAAGATAGACACCTAGACAAACTGTGTTGATGAAAAAAGCAGAAGGAAAAGTAAGAAAAAAATCAAAATAGGCACTATAATGTTTGGAAAGAGGAATTGTACATATATCAACAAATTTGGATCTGCTATGACATTGCATTATTTATTATGTATATTGAGTAAAATGACCAGATATCTTTGGTTCCTTGTCTGTATGGGACACGCATAATCTGGGAATGTGGAGATCGTCAGATTCCATGTCATATCCTAGGCACCTACAACAACATTTGGCACCAAGCAGGAATGAAAATTTCTTAACTAAAAGAAAAATTCTAACAGTGAGCCTCGCCTGGCATCATTAGAAGCATGTCAGGATGATTATGTGACACATGCCCAGAAGGATGTACTATTATCAAAATTGTGGGAAGGAATTTCATGCACACAAACATGTAAACAAGAAGCTGTGTTAGAGACAAGCCATGGTTCAGTGGGAGAAGAATTTGTCTACCTAGAATAAGCCTACAGGAGCAGGGACTGACCATGGTAAAAGCGTCTAGGCAGAGAGGTCCTCAGGAGCTACTCAGAAACAAGTTCTAGGGGGACTAGAAATGTGTTCATGCTGCCCACAAGTTTTAAGGACGTGAAAGTGATTTTTGTTTTTCTAGGAACAGAAACAGAGGTTAGCATTCACAATCCAAAAAGCAAACAAACAACACCTCTGTATCCATGGCTATCAAAGAGAAACTTAGATATGTTAAAATATTTATGTTATTTTTCACTGGAGTAACATCGTAAACCTCAGTACTGGTTTTGAAGTAGCAATAAGGAAAGAGCAAAGTGGTTTTTATTTATTTATTTTTGTACACATGCTAAGGATATTTTTATCCTTAGTCAAGGACTAATTTAAAAGCAGTTTATTTGGTATGGGTGATGCTCTGAAATAAACAGAAAACTTAAAGTTTCTATTTATTCAGTTAAAAACTAGAAAGAGGTAAACACAATATATGTGCACTACGGTTACAGCTTATGGAAATTTAAGAAGAAAATAAGTATCTAGGGAAAAGATAGGAAGAAACTCTACATGAGATGAGAGAAAGGGAATAAGAATGTTCACAGGAAAGCAAACTTCCTTCCTGCCTGGCAGATGGTAGCCCTGATAGGAATGTGGCTCTGCTAGAGGGACAGAAGCTACTCAGGGCCAACTCTGTGCCCCTATGGGACCAGGACCTTGTATTGACACATCTTCAGTTTGTTTTCAAGAGGCAACTGAAATATGGAATGTTAAATCTTCTTATTTCTAAATGCAACATCTATTTTAGATTTTTAGAAACCAAAAGTACTCATACAAAACCATGTCTTTGAGGGTGGAGCTCTTTAAGACACAGAATGATGGAGAAAGACACAAGAATTTTGAGGGAAGGGGGGAAGTGGAAAATAGCCAGGCAAGGAAAAGGAGACTTGAGAAAGAGGGAACTAAGTGAAAAACAAAGGCCTTTATCTCTCACCTACCCCTCCTGTTATCCATCCCAACACACCTACTCAAAAACCTGGGTAGGATGAACCCTTTCCAACACTCAGCAACTTAAATCAGCTTGACCACCTGCTCATTTGAGGCAGTGCCATTTCCCTCTTCCTCACCAAGCTCTTGGGTGAAATTGTACACCATGTCTTTAAAGTGGTCTCTCCAATTCAACAGGCAGTGTCACAACTTCTGCTAATGGTTTTGGATATTCTCTTACAAGTTCCACACAATAATTTTTCAATCTGCCTGTTAGGTTTCTACCTGACCTGGCATACTTCCTGGTTGGCTGGCTTTCTACTCATCGAAAGATTTCTTTCTTCCTTCCTCTCTTCCTCCCTTTCTTTTTCCCTATTTCCTTCCTTTATATCCCCCTTCCTCCCTCTCAACTGCCCATCCTTTCTTCTCCTACTTAAGCAAAATCTTTTAAAAATAGCTTTCTAAAGTGGAAAAATATGCTTCCACATTCCCTTAACCTTGCCTAGGAAGACAGACCTGTGCACAAGTGCAAACACAGACTTGGCGTTTGAAATACGACATAAATTTATCTTGTGTTGTCAATGAACTGTTCACAAATGTTTTTCAGCTTCCTGTGGGTTATTGAATTTTTAAATGCTATCATTCAATTTTTTTTCCCCTAGCAAATCTTTACAGATTTTGTTCAGGTTCTTTTTCTAAAATTGAATAACTGGGATTGATTTTTGTTTTATTTTGCTTTCTGTCTTCCACTGGCATGACTAATTTAATTGGCATCATCACAGATGTTTATCTAGGGCTCACACTGTAATGCACTATGTGAGGAGAGGGGGATCCAAAGAAGAATATGGTGGTGTTCTTGTTGTCAAGTTGCTTGTAATCAAAATGGGGATGCATACGTAAAGATACATGATGATAGAAGTCATGTATGCTAGGTGACAGAAAAGAAACATATGTGAATACAATAGGGATTCAGCGATGGGAATGATGATTAAGGCCTGGGATAATTAGAGAAGAAAGAAGGGTTGAAACCCACACTCACTGAGTGTTTACTATGTTCTAGGCACTTCCCATGAGCCAGTAGCCATGATTTTATTATTTTAAGAAACTGGTGAGGTTTATAATGTTTATCTCTTTTGAAAATGATGAATCTAAGATTCAGAGGAATCAGTGACATTCCCAGGAACACACAGTAGTAAATTTCAGATCTAGGATTTGAATAAATAGTCATAGCATGTTTGGAGGCAAAAAAAAAAAAAATATATATATATATATATATATATATATATATGAGAGGTGTGGAGGATTCCTATGGGGTATAGTAGAGGTAACAGTTTTAATGATAAAGATCATATTGTGCAATTCTTTGAACAACTTCTTAGTGTGTGAAATATTCTATGTTGCTTTAGAAAGGTAACATGTTTATAGAAACATTTTATTTCAAACAGAAGTTTAGAAAATATACTCTAGGCCTCTTTGCCTCTTTGTCTACTTGCCTTGCCAGTGGAGGTCTGTTCACTGTCTATGGGAACATATCTTTCTTTGTAAGCCTATATCTTGCTCTTACTCTGTAAACCTACCTTTCTCTTCTTCAATAAAATTTGTTTCATGCTTGTTTTACAAAAAAAAAAAAAAAGAAAGAAAGAAAAAAAAATCTATATGCCTCTTTGCCTAGCAATTCCTGGTCTACACATCTATCCTACAGGAATACTAGCAGAATGCACACAGATGTGTCTAGAGGGGCCTTATTTATTTATTTCTTTATTTTGAGATGGAGTCTCAAGCTGTCGTCCTGAATAGAGTGCTGTGGTGTCACAGCTCACAGCAACCTCAAACTCTCGGGCTTAAGCGATTCTCTTGCCTTAGCCTCCCAAATAGGTGGGACTACAGATGCCCCCCCCCCAAATACTGGTCTTTTTCTATTTTTAGTAGAGTCAGGGTCTCGGTTTTGCTCAGGCTGGTCTCAAACTCCTGAGCTCAAGGGACTCACCACATCAGCCTCGCAGCAGAGTGCTAGGATTATAGGCATGACCCACCACACCCAGCCTCAGCATTGTTTTTTATAGCTCCTAGCCTATCCTCATTAATAAAATCTGATGTATGCTTAGGGGAATGATTTAATAACTATGGTTACTTCCACATTATGAACTGTGGTAGGCTGAAATAATTGGGCCAAATTTTGTTATCATCATGAAATATATCATGAAAATATCTCCAAGATATGTTGGTAAACATGAAAAGCATTTCACAAAATAGTGGATATAGTATGCCACTTACGAATACCTGATATTTCAAACTGTGTATATGTGCATATGTGCACACGTGCCTTGGGAAATACTTGAAAAAAATACAGGACTAAAACAAAGGGGACCTTCACATTTTGCTGTATATGCTGTGTTGTTTGAATTTTAATATAAAAGTGTATTATTTTATAAATAAAAAAGAACAAAAATTTTCAGACTTCTTTTACAGCCTTGTTGTAAGGCTCAATTAATATAATAACTGTAAAGAGTTTAGGAGAAATGCTAAATATATATAAAAGACATTTTTATTATGGAAAACCTCTCCAAATATCTCTTGCTAAGATATCTATTTAGATTCTGACCAAACTATAATTTTTTGTACCATAGGAACATTTTTCAAAGTTGTAGGTTGCTAGGCTATCTCAGCTGCTTAATAAAGAATCACTGCGGTTACAATTTCAGATGCCTCTTGTCCTCTCAAGATTTTTACCCTCTTGTTCTTTTCTTCCACTCAGTTCTTCTACAGATTATATAGAATGGCGGGGAGTTTTCTTTCCTTTGAGAGTTGTACTCAAATTGTTCCCTAAGTAAATAAAAATATTCATAAATATGGTGAAGAGGCGAATGATGAGGATGTAATGATGGCTGAAGGATCAACAAATATTTCTGGTTGATAGGGAGACAGGACAGCAAATAGAGGTCTTCTCTTGAATGGGAATTAATTTAAAGGAGATTGGTTAGTATTTAGAGTGTACACATAAGTGAAAGTGTCCCGTGAGAAGAAACCAGTGAACCAGCCTGGTCCAGGCATCAGGACTGGCCTGGGTTTGGAACTTGCTTTAGCTAATTGTAGCAAATGCTATTGACAGGATGTAATGTTTTTCAGCCTTACCCAGGGCAGTGTCTGATGCCCGTGAGACACTCCCATTAATACAATTTGAAGAGCACTGTACATACACAATTATTTTTTCTATCGCTGCTCTGCTAAACCACTTGCTGTTTGTGAGGATCATTCCACTGTGTAGCCAATTTTAGTTAGTAGGAAATCTTAGAATCTGGGAGGAAGTGGGGGGAGGGAGATGGAGGAAAAGGATGAAGGGAGGGAGGAGTTGAAGGAAGAGGAAAACCGTGGAGGTGAGGACAGGATGAAGGTGGTTTCTCATCCACCTAGAGGTACAAGAATAGTGAGAAGATTCTTACATTTGAGCAGATTATCTAAGAGGAAATGCTAGGATTCACTAGGGAAATGATGGGAAATACCAAAAGTGGGTGAGGAGAGGGCAGCTTGCGTGGCTGGGGGCCAGCCGACAGCCAGGAGAAGCTTCTGGATATGGTGAAACAGTAAGAGAGAAACACCTAGGGCTTCACTCTCCAAGATGAACTTTTATGGATCTTGGCTGTAAGAGAAACCCCACGATGCAAGCAGGTGTCAGACCTAACCTAAGGGACTGCTTAGAGATGACACAAAGAGGCTATTCCAGAAAGGGAACTCATGCAGAATCCCATAGGCATCTGAACCTAGACCAGCTTGAACCAGGCACAATTCTGAGAGCTGAGACACCAGGGAAGCTCAGGTGAGCCTGCAGCCACTGCACAGCTCTGAGGAGGCAAGAGGTGCTTGGTCCTCACACACCACCAGGGAGGTCCCCAATCCCTGCTGTGGGCTGCTTGTGACACTGAGACATGAGTGGACAGCATTCTCTAGAGTTTCTCACCTATGATGCCTACCTGGGTGGGGCTCCGGCCTTTTCAGTTGCAGATCCAAGGCCCCATTTTGGGCATTTAAAACCAGGCTGGGCCCTCACTGCAGGCTGGGTTGGGATTGATGTGGCTACAGCCTCCACCTGGCTGGGGAGGAACAGAGAGAGTAGGATGGAGCCATGAGCAAAGTATAGTCCCCACAGTTTTCCCCGCCAGTGCAGCCTGCCTGAGAAGGGCCTGCTGTCTCTGATGGTAGGCCTGGCCATCATTTTGGGAGCTTAGAGCTGTGCAGTGCCCTTGGGCTGAATTTGGGCTGATGAAGCCCTGCCCAGCTGAGGAGGGACAGGGGAGCCCAAGCTCTCCCACCTACTCCTGCGACAATTCCCACTACCCTGCCACAAGCTGCAGTGAGAGTGGGATATAAACAGATAGAGCTCCCCCAGCATTGTGGCCACACTATTTGCCTGGAAGAGGACCCACCCTCTCAGATTATAGGCCCAAGGTGCCACTTGTGGAGTCTAAAGCTGGGCAGCCCAAGGAAGGATGTGGAGATGGGGGCCTCTCCTCTTGTAACCACACAATGCTGCAGACATAGCTGCCTCTGCTCCCGACAGGTGCTTTTACGGTGAAGGTGAGCTATGGGACAGACAGTTGTAGATCTGTGGGAGCCAACACCCTGATAGTGCTCTATTCACTGTGCCCAGGCTCTGCACAGAGAGTGTAGCTCATTTCCCTCCCTGCACAGACAGGCAGTGTGTTTGCAGCTGTCTCAACCTAGGAATCTCAGCTGCTGGATCTCTACATGGTTGGAGACACAGCCAATGACCTCCATCACCCATTCAGATTCCAGCAACCTCAGGGGGATTTTGAGTTAATATAGTCAAGAATAAAGAAAAAAGAATAAAGAGAATAAAGAATAAAGTCTCCCAGAAATATGTGATTATGTAAAATGCCCAAACATAAGAATCATAGATATAATTGAGGGAGAAGAGAGAAAAGAAAAAGACATGGGAAAACTAATTGTGGATATAACGGAGGAGAAATTTCTCCATTCTTGCTAGAGACTTAGATGCCTAGATTCAAGGTCAAAGAACTTCTGGAAGATTCGTTGCAGTAGAACATCATTAGGGCACATTGTCACCAGTCTGGCCAAAGTCAAAGTGAAAAAAAAATCACACAAACCGCAAGATGAAAGATCATTAACTTCCAAAGGAAAACCCATCAAACTAACGGGAGATTTTTTGAATGAAAATTTACAAACTGGAAGGGATTGGGGTCCCATCTTCAGTCTGCTTAAACAGAATAATTGTTAGCTAAGAAGTTTGTATCCTGAAAAAGTAAGATTCATAAATGAAGAAGAAATAAAATCTTCTCCAGACAGGTAAAGACTAAGGAAATTTGTCATCACTAGAACTGCCCTATAAGAAATGCTCAAAAGTGCTCTAAACTTTGAAAATAATGGTCAATTCTCACTGGTGTAAAAATACTCAAACCTGAAAACTCACAGCTCTTATAAAATAATAACACAAAGAAGAATACAAATTGGGCAACAGTCAACCTGACAACTATACCTTATCTCACTTATCAATATTAACATTGAATGTAAACAGTGTAAATGCTCCATTTAGAAGGATATACTTGGACAGAATGGATAGAAAAATACAACCCATGTGACTGCTGTTTCCAAGAAATCATTTGAACTTGTAAAGAATCCCATAGACTTAAGGTAAAGGGGTGAAGAAAATATTCTTAGTAAATTTTTAAAAGTCCAGATCATACCATGTGTTATCTCAGATAATGGTGGAATAAAACTAGAAACCAATTTCAAGAGGAACTCTCAAAACTACACAAGCACTTGAAAATTAAGCAACCTTTTGCTAAATTATCCTTGGGTCAGTGACAAAATTAAGATGGAAATAAAAAAAAATTGAATGACAAAAGCAACACAAGGTACCAAAAATCTCTAGGACACAGCAAAAGTGATGCTAAGAGGGAAGTTCATAGCACTAAATAACTATATCACAAAGACAGAAAGATCACAAATGTGCAACGTAATGTGGAACCTCAAGGCATTAGAAGAAGAACAAAGCAAACCCAAAGCTAGTGGAAGAAAATGTAACAAAGAGCAGAGCAAAATTGAAATGAAGAAAACAGTACAATCAATGAAACAAAAAGTTGGTTCTTTGAAAAAATAAATGAAACTGATGGTCCACTGGCTAGATTAACCAGGAGAAGAAGAGAAAGAATTCAATTCAACATAGTACTGGAAGTTCTAGTCAGAGCAATCAGACAATAGACAGAAATAAAGCATATCCAACCAGAGAAGGGGAGGTCAAACTATTCCTGTTTGTCAATGATATGATCTTATATGTAGAAAATCCTATAGACTTCTCCAAAAGACTCCTAGAATTGATAAATAAATTCAGTAAAATCTCAGGTTACAAAATCAATGTACACAAACTATAGCATCTGTACATCAATGACAACCAAACAGAGAGTCAAATTAAGAACTCAATATCATTCACATTAGCTCCAAAGAAAATTACCTAGGTGTCTATTCACCCAAGGAGGTAAAAGATCTTTACAAGGAAAACTACAAAATACTGATGAAAGAAATCATAGATGAAACAAACAAATGGAAAAATGTACCATGTTCATAGATTTGAAGAATCAATATTCTTAAAATGTCCCATACTGCCCAAAGTGATTTACTGGTTCAATGCAATTCCCCTAAAAGTTCCAAGGTCCTTTCTCACAAAACTAGAAAAAAAAATTCTAAATTTCACATGGAACCAAAAAAAAAGAGCCCAAATAGCTAAAGGAATCACAAGCAATAAGAGCAAAGCTGAAAACAACACATTGACAGACTTTAAATTATACTACAAGGCCATAGTAACCAATATAGCATTGTACTGACATAAAAGTAGACATATAGATCAATGGAACAGAATAGAGAACCCAGAAAACAAAAGCATACACCTATAACCAAATGATCTTGGACATAGCAGGCAAAAACATAAACTGGGGAAAGAATGCCCTGTTTGATAAATGGTGCTGGGAAAATTATCCACATGGAGAAGAATCAAAATGGATCCCTATCTCTCACTATACATAAAAATTAACTCAAGATGGATTAAAGACTTAAATGTAAGACCTTAAACCATAAAAATTCTAGAAGAAAACATTAAAAAACTCTTTTGGACATCATCCCAGGCAAAAAATTTATGACTAAATCCCCCAAAGCAAATATGGCAATAATAAATGGGACTTAATTAATCTAAAAGTTTCTGTACAGTCAAGAAAATAATTAACAGAGTAAATAATTAACCTGTAGAATGGGAGAAATATATTTTCAAACTATACATCCAACAAAGCACTCATAACCAGAATATACAAACAAATAACTCAAACAAATCAGCAAGATAAAACCAATAACCTCATCAAAAAGTGAGCAAAAGACATGATTCCGATTTTTTTTTCCAAAAAAAAAGACAAATTACTGACAAGCATGAAAAAATGCTCAAACTTCACTAACCATCAGAAAAATGCAAATTAAACCCACAATGAGATACCATCTATGTGAAAATGGCCACTATTTATAAGTCAAAAACAATCGATGTGATGAAAAGGGAGCACTTGCATATTTTTGGTGGAAATGTAAATTAATAGAACTTATGTGGAAAACACTATTAAGAGTCCTCAAAGAATTAGAAATAGACCTATTATTCCATCCAGCAATTACACTACGAGGTATCTACCCAAAGGAAAAGAAGTCGTTATATCAAAAGGTTGCAGGCACTTGTATGTTCATCACAACACAATTCACAATTGCAAAGATATGGAATCAATCTAAGTGCCTATCAATTGATGAATGGATAAAAATGTGGCATCAATCTATCTATATCTGTGAATACTACTCAGCCATAAAAAGAATGAAATAATGTCTTTTACAGCAGCTTGAACAGACTAGGAAGCCATTATCCTAAGTGAATTATTTATAAGTGTATGCTAAGCAATGGGTATATGTGGTCATAATAGATTTTGGAGACTATTGGTATAGATATTGGTATAATAGACTTTGGAGACTCAGAAAAGGGGAGCTTGGAGGGGGCTTGAGTGATCAAAATTACCTTTTGGTTACAATGAACACTATTTGGGTGATGGGTACACTAAAAGCCCTGACATCATTATTGTGCAATTCATCCACATATCAGAATACCACTTACAAAAAAAAATTAACAAATAAATAATAAAAACAAAAGAAAATAATTAAGGAGTGGAACAGGAGGAGATGGGGTGGAGGAAGATGAGGCCAGAATGATGGGAAGGAGGAATGGGAGAAAGGTAAGTATGATTAAAGCTAGTGTTGTCTGTCTAGATCACAAAAAAAGACGGTTCCCCCCCCCAATGGGGTAGTAGGGTTGAATTCTTTCCTTTTTAACGTTAATTTTTTATGACAGCTTTTACTTCTACATTGTCTGATTAGTGATAACTTGTTCCCAGAAGTTGTGTATCCATAATATTGTTTTTACTGCTACCTATTTTGTTAAAATCAAAATCATCTTTTATTGCCCAGACATTGAAGCTCTAATTACATAGAAATATCTATGTTAGTATATTTTCTGCTAGGAAGTTTAGAAAAGATATGGTTCAAATGGATTGATACATTGGTAAGTATCAATGATTAAATTGATTAATCACTCATACTTGATTAAAAGCAAATGATTAAATTATTAAATTTAGGTTTATATTGTTGGTATTGATAGTGACAGAATACACAGATTTCATAGATCACATTGAGGCTTCATGGTTTTGATATGTAGGTTGGTTCTTTTTCTTTTTATCAATGCCCCAAAATATACAATGACTATTTTGTGTGTATGTGTGTGTATTTTAATAATAATGGTGACCTTTACCATTGCTACCTTATGTTTAGGTTTGTCAATTAAATGTTCAAGAAACATCTGTATGCTGCCCAAAATGCTCTTGCAAGTGATGATCACAGGTAGGCAGTAAGAATCTGACTTTAATGTTTAAATTCCAAGTGTATAACTTTAAAATTTTTTTCATACATGTAAGAAAAGTATACACAATTATTCATTAGTATAATTAGAAATATTATCACATTTTAAAATAATATAAAGAAAATATTTATTTATTTTTATTTGTTTTATTAGATCATAACTGTGCACATTACTGCATTTATTGAGTACAATGTGCTGATTTTATATACAATTTGGAATGTTTACATCAAACTGGTTAACATAGCCTTCACCCCATTTAAATGTTGTATTTAGACATTGGTATGGAACAGAATAGAGAACCAAGAGATGAACCTAGACACTTATCATCATTTGATATTTGACAAACCCATCAAAAATATAAATTGGGGGAAAGATTCCCTATTTAACAAATGGTGCTAGGTGAATGTGCTGGCAACTTGTAGAAGACTGAACCTGGACCACGCCTTTCACCATTAACAAAAATTGAATCTCATTGGATTAAAGATTTAAACTTAAGACATGAAACTATAAAGATTCTTGGAAAGAGTACAGGAGAAACACTTGAAGAAATTGGCCTGGGAGAATACTTTATTAAGAAGGACCCCCTGGGCATTGAAGCAACACCAAAAATACATTACCGGGATCTGACCAAACTAAAAAGCTTCTGCACCGCCAACAACACAGTAAGTAAAGCATACAGACAGCCCTCAGAATGGGAGATGATATTTACAGGTTATGCTTCTGACAAAGGTTTGATAATCAGAATCCACAGAGAACTCAAACTTATTAATAAGAACAGAACAAGTAATTCCATTTCAGCGTGGGCAAGGGACTTGAACATAAGCGTCTCTGAAGAAGACAGGTGCATGT
>CAUYPK010105320.1:0-50030 GCA_963574355.1 Loris lydekkerianus
CCTAAATGCCCACCAACCCAGGAATGGATTAATAAGCTGTGGTATATGTATACCATGGAATACTATTCAGCTATAAAAAAAAAAATGGAGACTTTACATCCTTTGTATGAACCTGGATGGAAGTGGAAGACATTATTCTTAATAAGGCATCACAAGAATGGAGAAGCATGAATCCTATGTAGTCAATTTTGATATGAGGACAATTAATGACGATTAAGGTCGTGGGGGGGGAGGAATAGCAGACAGAGGGAAGGAGGGAGGGGGGTGGGCGCCTTGGTGTGTGCCACACCTTCTGGGGGCAAGACATGATTGCAAGAGGAACTTTACCTAACAAATGCAATGAGTGTAATCTGGCTTATTGTACCCTCAATGAATCCCCAACAATAAAAAAAAAAAAAAAAGAAAAAAGAATTTTGTATCAGAATTAGTATCAGTATAGTTAAAACATACCAACTAGATTTTTCTTTCTTTGAAACAAACACAAAATATTGAAATACTTTGGCAGCAGTATGAGGACCCCTATTTATTCTGTTTAGATTAACTTTTGTACTAACTTGTCCGTGTAATGACCTAATCAGCTTCTACTCTCTTTCCACAGAGAATCTACACAGATTGTGGATATCACCTACTCCCACATACTGTGGCTTTGTCTGTTGAAAATTTTTTAAATGAATGGCTGGTTTAGTGTAACTATGTGCGGCACCATTTTTTATTTTAGAAAGACTGAGTGTGTGGAGCTCATGCTGAGGGGCTTACTTTACAAACTAAATGCTACAATGCAGGATGGAAATCTGATTTTGTGTCATATTTAAATTTGCTTACAGCTAGCCTGCTAGAATCTCTCTTTCCTTCTCTAAGTGCAATTAAAAGGTGGGGATGTGAACCTGGAAAAGTGACTATTTCAGCAAAGTGTGAAAGGAAACACCACTATCTACTCTTCTCAGCTTTGCTTGATGAAACTGCCCAGAATTCTTCCCCAATAGTACCTTCTCTACTATTCCAGGAAAGTCTTATCAAACTACTCGGATTTAAATATCCAACGTCAGTGTTTATTGCACTAGAACCACTTAAGAAGCCTTTAGAAAACACTATTATTACTGTATATACTCGGCTTATACTCGAGTATATAGGTAAGTCTATTAATAACATTCTGGAACAGCCAAAACCTATCTGTAATGGAAAACAGAATAGCAGCTATGTTTGGGGTAAGGGCACAGGCTATGTTTGTGGTCTGGGCTGGATGGGAGTAGGTCACACTGGTGCAGTCTTTGTCTGTCCCTCAGTGGTGCCCTGAGGACATTACGTCCACTTTACCTCAGAGGAAAAGCTTACCAGTGTCTGGGCTCTACCCACAGAGGTTCTGATCAGTGGCTACAGAAAGGGCCCAGGCACGCATATTCCTAAAAGCTCCAGGTGTCCCTAACACACCTGTCTGACTGAGAAGCACTGCCCCATTTCCATGAAAGAGGCTTCTCTCTCATACACACAAACACAGGCATGCACTGGTGCTTAGTCTGATTTTAACCTTTGCTGCTGTACTGAGGTGTAAAGTTGGGTATCTCCAAAAGTTCTTTTTTAGAGGGACTTTGGTGTTAACTTTTTCCTATAAATTCCCCCTCATCCATCTCATTCAATCTTAAGTCTACTTACTCATACTTCTCTCTTATTGCATGTGCCAAAAATGCTGTGGTGGCTGTTTCAAATACTACATGTTCTTTTCAATTATTATGATTCGGGCTGTACAGGACTGAGCAAAAGGCGTTTCACAGCCAAAGAAGATAATTATATTGAAAGCTTCCTCGGTGCTTTCTTATTTTTATGTTTTACTTGCAGCCTAATACATGTAATCCATCTTTTGTGGTGATAAGGGATTCTATTCCAGACATTAGAAAACAATTCTTGGCTGCAGCCACCATCTCAGCTGCCTCACTCTTGCTACTGGCCTCCCTCTACCACCCACGGGCCACTGTCCACCCAGCACAGGACTATCTACAAAAGAGAAGCTCCTCACATGGTTCCCTGTAAATACATAGGACTGGGATTTTCTAGATCATATGAAGATCATAAGAGACACAGCAGAAAGCAGCATGGTGCGTTGGGAGGTAGTTGTTGCAGTCTCGCTGCACTGGAGCAGAAGAGGAATAAGGAGCACAGAATACAGCTGGAGAGCCAGAGACCCTGGGCAAAGTCAAAGGTCGGATGATGTCAAGTCCAACCAAGAGAGGAAAGATGAAAGCATGGTTGTTTCCAAAGCATAATGTTGGGGGCCTAACACGGCCCCACATGAACTCCTGCTCCTCCACTTTCTCCTCTCCTCCTCGCAAGCTATAGAATCTTTCTCCTCTTACCCCCAGATAAAAAGAAGGCTCCACCTGCCCTTGATGTCGACACCACCTTTGCACTGCCCAGACGGATCCTATCCTTTTCAGTAAACCTGGTCTGAACCTCTCTACTCCCAGTCTCCTCTCCCTGTGCCACTGCACCACCTTTCACATCTGAAGACATCTACCCTCAGATTCATGGTACAGCCTACTCTGAAATGAACCAATAATAAAGCAAGCCAAAAAAAAAAAAAAAAAAAAAAAGAAAAGAAAAAGAAAAAGAAAAAGAAAAAAGAAAACCATTCTCAAGAATAGCTAGAAACTGCAGGGTGGCCCCAGATGCAGCATTTTGTACCTCATAGGGCTGTCAGGGTGCTTTCTTGTGACCCAAAGCCAAAAAGAAATGGCCCTCAACGGAACAAAAAAAATATCCCCCCAAAGTTGTAGAAACAAAACATATGCTGTGAGATGCTTTCACAATTGATAATCTTATGGGTTTTCTTTCTGACACTTTAAAGTTATAATTTAGAAACTTAGTATTTCACAAAAGAACCCGACAGAGCACTGTAAGGCTTCTGGGGTTCCTTGGGCAGTGTACCATGGGGCTGCCTTCTGAGGCATTTACAGCACAGTTGCAGGTGTTGCCTGTCAGCCAGATGAAGACATTGCAACAGCCTGAGAAAGAGCTATTACAAGAAAAAGTAAAGAAGGCACTTCTAAGGTAAACACTATTTTGTTTGTAACAAAATTAAGTTTTTGACAATATTGCAAAAACATAAAAACAATGTTCCATAATATCTACAAATTATTCCAGATCCAATTGTTTCTCAGGATTTGAATTATCCCTGCTCCCTATTCACAGGCCCCAGGTTTCCCCGTAAGAGTGTTTAGGTCAAAATCTACCATAAGAAAGTCCAGTAATTATGGCACCAGCTCACATCATCTGGCAGCATATGGAGTGATTTTGCTCACCATTTATGGAGAATCAAGAGAGGAATCTTCTATGACATGGCAAAATTGTTGTCATTTCAACACGTAGCTGAAGCAGCATTAGTAACTATATAAGACAGTGACTGAAGTAGGTATTCTCAGTAGGTTATACATCCAAGGGTCCACCCTCCTTTACTTGAAGGATATAGAAAATTCTGAATGAACACCTTGAACAAAGAATTCTTCTTTTTAGAGACAGAGACTCACTTTATCACCCTCAGTAGAGTGCTGTGGCAGCATCACACAGCTCATAGCAACCTCCAACTCATGGGCTTATGAGATTCTCTTGTCTCAGCCTCCCAAGTAGCTGGGACTACAGGCGCCTGCCACAACACCTGGCTATTTTTTGTTGCAGTTTGGCCGGGGCTGGTTCAAACCCACCACCCTCGGTATATGGGGCCGGTGCCCTGCTCACTGAGCCATAGGAGCCACCCTGAACAAGGAATTCTTAAGCCAGACACAAATACTTGCTGGCCTACAATGAATCAGATGGCTGTACACAGAAGAAACAAAGCAAAACCCAAGTAACTCAGTCACAACTATAACATACAGTGTTTTTGCTTAGAAGGCAAAAATCTTTAGCATCTCTTGGTCCTATCATAGTTGATTATTGATAACGATGCCCAATGACCATAATTTGAAAGACTCTTCTGGATTAAAAAGCCTTTCTTGGTCTAGAGTTCTCAATTCTTCCCAGAGACCTAGCTTTTCAGTCTTAGAAACATATTTTGACAAAGAATAAATCTGTAAAAATCTTTGTTATTTCAGTATACTAAGTATCCAAAAAAAAAAAAAAAAAGAAAGAAAGAAGTGTAAAATAAGGAATGTCTTTTGTACGGTACATATATTTATGTTAAATTTCAACCACATCCTTGATTAAACAAGGTAAGGGCTTCCCAATGTCCAGAATGTTCTTTCCACAGCCAACTAGAATAGAGGTCAACAAACTTTTTGTAAAGGTCCACATAACAAATATTTTAGGCTTTGTGACCATACAGCTGTACTCTGTCTTAACTACTCAACTCTGCTGTCCTAGTGACACAACAGTTATAATTGAGTGTTAATGTGTTCTAAGAAAAGTCTGATGCTGAAATTTTTTATAACTTTCATGTGTCACAAAATATTATTTCTCTTTTCATTTTTCTTCAACAGTCTAAAAAGTAAAACTGTTCTGGGCAGCACCTATGGCTCAAAGGAGTAGGGCACCAGCCCCATATACCAGAGGTGGTGGGTTCAAACCCAGCCCCGGCCAAAAACTGCAAAAAAAAAAAAAAAAAAAAAAAGTAAAACTGTTCTTAGCTCACAGTCAGTACAAAAACATGGGTTGACACCCATGCTAGACCTAGTGCTATAAAAACAAGAGTCCATGGTGGTCAGCTGTGTGCAGTGTACCACACAGTGACAGCTCAGCAAATGGCAGCTGACGGAGTGCTCAGTGGCCACTGCTAACCAGCTGTGTCACCTACTAAATAATGACTGTGTGTAGCTGAACTCAAGAATATGTTCATCCTGGCTCAGCTCCCATAGCTCAGTGGTTAGGGCGGCAGCCACATACACTGAGGCTGGCGGGTTCAAACCCAGCCCAGGCCTGCTAAACAATGACAACTACAACAACAACAAAAATAGCTGGGCGTTGTGGCAGGCTCCTGTAATCCCAGCTACTTGGGAGGCTGAGGCAAGAGAATCGCTTAAGCCCAACACTTTGAGGTCTCTGTGAGCTGTGATGCCATGGTACTCTTAAGAGGTGACATAATAAGACTCCGTCTCAAAAAAAAGAAAGAAAAGAAAAAAAGAATATGCTCATCCTTACAACATGCAGAATTTCTCCATACCCAACTCTGCTTTCACATACTCTAACCAATAGAAGTATTTGTGAGCCTTTTCATGGCCAGATGACACTTGAATACCAACTGCTGACTTCTAACAACAGAGCACAGTGTCAGCAGCAGCCTCTGGTGTCAGTGGGTGCATGTGCACAGCCCCTAAGGCGCCTGTTGGGTGCAGACCCCCAAGCCCTCAGCCCCAAAGACTATCTCAGAGGATCTTGGTGATTCCAGCATAGGTAAGCTCTGGGCCTTATTTGGAAAAACCCTAATCTATAGGAAAATCACCTATAGTTTTAGGAAGTAAGCAGTTCACAGATCTCCATAAAAACTCTATAATCATGGAACACAAAAACATCAAAATAAATTTTATCCGCACATAAACTGCTTATGCTGTTCTGGAGATCTAGCTGCTATGCAGTCTGCTCTGGACCTATGTAATAAGAGAGTACAAAGGAGTCACAAAGAATTTATAAAAAAATCCGATAACTGAGAGTTTATGAGGAGAGCTGGTCTGAAGGAAGAGGTCCAATCCTGCCACTTATGCCTCCAAACCACTGGAAGCCAAGCAGCTCAACACTGAAAATCACTTTCTAAGACTATTTTCTAAAATTATGCCCATGTTCAATCTTTTGCAGGCCCAACACTGACACACTGAAGTTGATTCCTATCTTTAAGACCATCAGAGCAACACATCCCAGCCACCACCAGTGCTAGCAACTGCCCAGGCCTCTGTGCTGCGCCACCTGAGCCCCCAGACAACCCAGTGAGCATTGTTTCATTTGAGCTTCTGGCAATCTTTTTCTTTTTCTTTTTTTTTTTTTTTAATTTAAGCTAAAAGAAGTGAAATTTAAGCTTAAAAACCTCCTTTGAGCTATCACAGATATGCCTTCTTACAGAAAAAAGCTAGAACTCAGAGGATAATTCAAACTCTCAAAAATGTCTTGAGGTAGATTCTGGCAACTTTTGGCAAGTCAGGCACCCACTCACCTGCTGTCTTGAGTCAGGAAGTAGGCCTTACAAATCCTCTAATGCACAGAACTTACTTGTGCAGATACAGAAAAACACCACTGAATACTAATATTTATTTTCATAAAGTCAACTCTCTCTTCTCTAATAAAGGACAATAGGGGCTTTTTTTGTTTGTTTTAGAGACAGAGTTTTACTTTGTCACCCTCGGTAGAGTGCCGTGGCATCATAGGTCACAGCAACCTCAAACTCTCGGGCTCAAGTGATCCTCCTGCCTCAGCCTCCCAAGTAGCTGGGACTACAGGGCCAACCACAATACTTGACTATTTTTAGAGACTGGGTCTCTCTCTGACTCAGGCTCTTCTCAAACTCATGACCTCAGGCAATCTACCCTCCTCAGCCTCCCACAATGCTGGGCCATGGCGACTAAGACCAAGAGTCCAGGGGATGTGAGCAGCTTTTTGTAGCAGCCAGTCTGAGGTGAGTTAGCAGCTATTAAAGTATCTCAAATTAACTCTACAGGTCACAAACATACGGTAATAGAAACAGTACATGGTATTTCTAAAGCCACTATACCCACAGATTCACAGAAATACTGCTGCAATGTTACCTACTCAGAGAAGCGTGCTATGCATGTCAGGAACTTTATCATTGATATTAATGTACTTTTTCGGGTAACTTTAAACTCTTTTAAGGCTTGCTGTATGATTTAGGAATAAGAGAGGGAAATCAGAAACATTTTACGGAACACAGGGTCTATGCCTATTTGCTCTTTTCCTCTTCTATGTAACACTATCTGTAAAGAAAGTACATGATTGCAAAGGCAGAGCAGAAGGTATTCCTCAGAAGAGTGAGTCTTTCCATCCTTTTCAGAAAATAACTTAAAATCTCTCTTTTTTCAGGTAGAGGTATCAATTGTTCTTTGTGTACAGGAGCCAGCATCCAGCCAATGGAAACACTGACTCCCTCTCCACTCCTTGCCACCCACCTGTGCATTCAGTACTGCTAGGGAAAACAGGACGACTGCATACATTTTCAGTCCATCAATACTGGACATGCTAAATGAGTTTTCTATTTATTTAAAGTTATAATCATCTTGATATAGGAAGAAGGACAGCTATTATTTTCTCAATCCATTGGAGTTAAAATATAAGATAAAGTTCAATTAAGAGTCTAAATAAGCCATCAAAAGATACATCATGAAGACCAAACACACTACCAAGCAAACCATTTCACATCACGTTCCAACCTTTGGACTGTAACACTGTTCAAGTCATCATGCGAGGGCAGCACAGAAAACGTGTGAACTCTTTTTCTCTTGCTTGGGTGGGTGTATGTAGTTTTATAGAGATTCTATAATAACACAAGCGATTTTACAGTTTTGTATTCTGGATCAAATTTTTAAACGTCCCCCAACCCCAGGTTTATTGATGTTCGCATTACTTTTTCCCCTGGTTATGCTTGTGACGAATAGCAAAACCTGCCTTATGAAAGAACCTGGTTCAGACATGATCTTTTAAAATTAATTTTCTACTTTTGTTTGTATAAAAATTATATGACCTAGTGGTCCTTAAAAATTGTAAAAATATTTGATATATGTTTGTTAGTTTTCTTTCTTTCTTTTTTTTTTTTTTTTTTTTTTTTGTAGAGACAGAGTTTTCACCGTATTGCCCACAGTAGAGTGCCGTGGTGTCACACAGCTCACAGCAACCTCCAGCTCTTGGGTTTAGGCGATTCCCTTGCCTCAGCCTCCCAAGTAGCTGGGACTACAGGCACCCAGCACAACACCTGGCTGTTTTTTTGTTGTTGCTGTTGCAGTTTGGCTGGGGCCGGGTTTGAACCCACCACCTTCGGTATATGGGGCCGGCACCCTGCCCACTGAGCCACAGGCACTGCCCTTTGTTAGTTTTCAATACTATCATTACCCACCATTTAAAAAAATAACAAATTCTGTCGTAGGGCACTGACCACATACATTGGGCCTGGCTGGTTGGAATCTGCCCCGGGCCTGCTAAGTAACAATGACAACTACAACAACAACAAAAATAGCCAGGCATTATGGCAGGTGCCTGGAGTCCCAGCTACTTGGGAGGCTGAGGCAAGAGACTCACTTACAGCCCAAGAGTTTGAGGTTGCTGTGAGCTATGACACCAACTGAGGGCAACAAAGTGAGACTATTTCCAAAAAATAATAAATAAATAAATAAATAAATAAAATAAGAACTATTTTATTTAGGAAGTTAAATTTTCATTCTAGTTAATATGTATACTGAAGGGAAAGGGACTTACTTTTGGGGTGAGAATATTAACAAAGGAAGACTGACCAGAAAGCAAGAGCAGTTACAGTTTCATAACAGGTACATGATAAGGAGTACGTTCAAAATATTTCCATTTAGCATTTGGTCCCATTTTTCATTCTGAACATTACATGAGCATTCTCTTTATTTTAGAAATCTTTAAAAAGTGAAGTGCTAAACAATTTTTTTTACAAAGTACACTGCTTACATACCCAAAAGCATGAAAACTGGATTCAAAGCAAATTTCTATCTCTACTTTCTGAAGACAGCTTTCACCATGACTTTTTCCTTTAATTAACTCACAAGAAAACGTTGCAGTGCAAATGTCTCACTCATAACTTACCCAGAACTAATTCAACACTGACGTGTCAGTATGTGCCCAACTTATAAAACCCCAGATGTGCTCCTATGGGTGAGTTCAGCAGACTAGTTAAGTCCCTTCACTTTTAGCATCTTCCCAATGAGTGTCCTGTGACCCACATGGGGAGAAGTACATGGAGCTTCATATCCAAACTGAAAGTGAATTTTACATGCTTTCTATAGATTTTTTGTCTGACTCTATTTTTAATGTACTGTCCCTACAAAATATACTGTATATATTCAAGTATAAGCCGAGTTTTTTCTGGCACAAAATTTGTGCTGAAAAACCCAAACTTGGCACAAATTTTGTGCCAAAAAACTCGGCTTATACTCGACTATATACGGTATGTCTTTATTCTAAATATTTTAAAAATAAGGTATAGCGGTAGGGGCCTTTTAGGAAGTGCCTATTGTGTGGAAGGACCCCAAATAGCAAGTCCTCAGACCCCATAAAAGCCCGACAGTCAGCAGGCGTCAGAGAACCAAGTGCTGCAAATCTGGGACAGCATTTTGGATTAGATGCAAAACCAAAGCATTCTGAAATTATTAGTACAATTTTCCCACATAGGTTCTTTATTTCCTTATCTATATTCATATGTTGCTGTATTGTATTAGTAGATTAAGTTGATTCATCATACAATTTGCATATTAATATAAATTTTAAAATTTGTAATCCTTAAACAAGAAAAGTAGCATTTGAAACCTTTATGGGGGGTATTTTCTAGTTTTTAAAACCTTACTAGAGTAATACATCTCCTATGAACTACCTTGACTAATTATTTCCTTTTTTGTGACTTAAATTGATCCTTTCAATTGCAGAAGGTAAGCCATATGTGGGAAGTAAACCAAAGTTTGTTAGATGATATAAAGAACAGTAATATGAAATTTTCATATTATAAAACAAATATAAAAACCTAAGATAAAAGTCTTTGGAAGGATGTCAGTGGAGCAGTATTCCACTTCAGAGGCCCTAATGCAGCCATGAAAACCAATGTAGGGCACACCCCTCCAGTTTATGCACTCACTCTGTGACCCACTCGCCACAGTACACACCACACCAAGTTGATAGCCCTGTGTTCTGCTTCCTATCAACATGTTTTAGTCCAAATATAAAAACTGCATTCATCTGCATTTAAATGGGAGAAGTGTCATGAATCTCCTCTGAATTATAAAAAACAGAAAAGTTCAATTGTGTAAGGAACATACACTTGCATAAGGAAGATTAAAAGTGGAGGAGACACAGGCCACTTTCAAACTGCATCTCCAAACTGTTAACCTGAAAGAACCAATTATTTTGCCTGAAAAATCTACACCTTGCTTGTTTTTGTTATGTGGTCTTTTTCAAATTTAATCTTTTGACTTGGTTTGAGGTATCAGATTCAAAGCAAAGGCAACATGTTCAGATAGCACAGCTCCTGCCTGTGTGGGACAGTGCTTGCCAGGGACAGGAAAGCCAGGGACAGAGGTTTTACTCCTACCTTTAGGAATTCTTCCAAGTCATAACTGGCACAATGGGGAAACAAACACCAGGTCATGCTCACGAGGCCAACACATTATGGTTCTTTGGAGTAGTACAGGCATTCAAAATACAAATGCTCTGAAATGGCCTCTAACAGGGTGGCCACTAGCCATGAGGCAAACTGAAATCCAATTCTACAAGCCACAACTACAGGCTCAACAGATGGATGTGGTCAGTGGCTTATGTTGGGCAGCAGAGAGACGCCATTTTCACCACTACAGAAGAGACTCTTGGATGACTCTGCTCTAAAAGGCAATGTGGTGACAACTAGCAAGTGGTCCTAAGATTACCTATGACAAGCTACCCTGCCAATGTCTTTTTAAAAAAGACAAAATTTCAGTAGTCATCACTCAAATAGTATCAAGATTTCCCTCCGCAGGCTTGCAGGCCACTGTGTGTGTGATGTACCTACACATGCACTTGGACACACATGCACACAGAAACCTCTCTAACCATGGCATCACAGGATAAAATGACTTTGTAATTCAGAAACTACATATATGAAAATGAAGCACAACACCCATTTTTATCCTATTGGCAACAAAAAGTTGAAAAATACTTTCATGTTTTGTTAGTGTAAATAGATGTCATTTTCTGAAGAATAAGTTGGTGACTTTTGCCAAAAATTTAAATGTGCATACTATCCTTTACTTTTAAGAGTTCCACTTAGATAAACTTATCCTGCCAAAGGTGATCAGACAGAATTACATAAAAGTATATAAATTAATTTTCTTTCTTTTAAAAAAATACAATGGACTATATTGTGTCTTAAAGGTATTTCCTTTATGTAAATAAATTCTTAAAAGTAATTTTCAAAAAAGACTGATTTTCTCCCTTTTTTTTTCCTAGAAAAGTCAGGGCTATTTCAGGAATATAAAATACAAATAAATTACAATAAAATAAAATATCAACTTCAGTTTCATGCAGAAATAAACAATAATGAGAAGATCACTCATCTCATGATTTTTGACACAGCAACATAAACATTGCCTCTGACCACAGTGTAAAGTACAGAATGGTGGACATTGTGAACATGAGTCACATGAACCAGCCACATAAGTTACAGCCTTTTTAAGTGATAACATGTACAGAGAAAGATGCCTGTGACACTGCTGAATGGAAACAAACTAGCTATACCCAGTAATTCACCTGCAGTTCCAGACACAGGTATGAGCAGACACACACACACACACACACACACACACACACACACACACAGACACACACGATTCGGTGAGAACATGACTTGCTGTGGGACATTTCTGGGAATTTTTTTATTCTCTTCTAAATTGCTTGAATTCTTTTTTTTTATTTTTGACACATCTTATTTTATTCAGGTAACAGTCTGATCACATACGGTCCTCTCAAATACGTCAAATGTAATCAGATATTAAAGCCTGGTCTTTAAACATTATAGCCAATGATGATCTCGCCAACTTGCCTGTGATCTCGCCAACATAAAACCACATCCACACCTCAGTGGCCACCAAACCATTCAGCACAGCTTCCTTAACTGTGAGCTGTTTGAAGCTACCAGTTTGAGCACTACTATTTTTTTCAGGCTCTGAAAAGCTCTAGGCAGCTCAGCAGGGATTGGAGGAACCAGCTCAACCTTAGCGTAGTACCAAAATGTGACCACTGGATGCTTCGAATAAGTCACAGCAGCGTTCACCAGTACCAGGACCTTCTCTACGAGGTTATGGAAAAATTGAGCCAGGGTGTTAGGATGGAAAGATAGTCGCCCCAAATGGCCAGCCTCGAATTTTTTTTATAGCAATTTAAAATTTTTTCTTTAAATCCCTTTTGAAAAAATTAATGAGAATTCTTAATAACATTATGAAAATGAACATTACTCAATTTTTTAAAGCAAAATCTAAAATTAACAGGTTAATTTTCAATAACAATCTGCTGTGTCTGTAAGATGAAAGTTTATTTCTTAGAAAAGTACACACTGCAAAGAACTATTCTCACTCAGTGTTGTGAGATTCCTGAGATTATGAAAATAAAATGATTTTCATTAAGAAAAATGTCTATTATTGTCCCTTAAAATCTTCTAGAAATAGATAAATGAAATAAAGCTGTATGAGCTAAATTAAATCTGGTAAGGCAGCTGACATTTGGGGGACAGAAAACCTATTCTCAGTGTTTTCCTTGTAACACTCTAAGGGACAGAGGTGATATAAGAATGAATAGTCCTCTGATCACTACAAAATATTAGGAAAAGGCTTATTTTAATCTTCAATTTTATGCAGTAATAGTTGGCTTCCATTTATTATTTTTATCTGTATTGAAATTTGGCTCTGGCATTTTATCTTCAAAATATTTTATCAGTATAGCTAATTAATCTATATTCTTTCTAAACATTTAGTTAGAAAGAAAAAAGCCAGTAGAAAGTTATTCTGGTTTGAAACCATAGTTCTTAAGTTTTAGTCTAAATTCTCTCTCTCTCTTTTTTTTCCCTGCCCTTGGTAAAGTACCTTGGCATCACATAGCTCACAGCAACCTCCAACTTCTGGGCTTAGGTGACTCTCCTGTTCAGCCTCCCGAGTAGCTGGGACCACAGGTGCCTGCCATAACGCCCGTCTGTTTTTTGTTGCAGTTTGGCCAGGGCCGGGTTTGAACCCATCACCCTCCGTATATGGGGCTGGTGCCCTACCCACTGAGCACAGGCGCTGCCCATTGTCTAAATTATCTAAATCCAAGCATATTTAAATATGGTCAATCACTCCCATAAAGTATTAAAAATGCTTTATTCAAAGTTTTAAAATTGTGTTTAAAAAAAAAAAAACCCTAAAACTTCACCTTAAAGATATTTAAAATTCTATTAGAACATTAAGATAATTATTACCCCTTCTCCCAGAAAAGTAACTGGTAGCACTTATTTTTTCTTGACTATAAAACAAGAGAATGGATCTAAAAGAAGTAACAATTTTTTTTTTCCCTTCCAGTTTTGACTGGAGCTGGGCTAACCCCCCCCCCACACACCCCTATATATCGGGCCAGCATCCTACTCCTGGAGCCACAGGCGCTGCTGCCCAGAAGTAACAATTTCTTAGGAAATTTTGAAGCTCAAGATAAAATTCTCTAGCTTCAAACTAAAAAACAGGCTTTCTGAGCCATATCAGAGAATAGCTCACAGGCTATAAAATAAATGTATAATTCAAGATTTTGTTAAGAAAGAGTGGTGAAGGCTATGGTAACCAGTTTGTCTTAAGTATTTCAAATTGTATATAAAACCAGCACATTTTACCCCATGAATGCATTATTGTACACAGCTATGATTTAATTAAAAAAAAAAAAGATTTTGCATAGACCTATAGCATCATTCCAGCAAGTATAATTATGTTACAGTGTAAAAAATATCTAGTTTGACAAAGGCAAAAAGAAAGTCAAAGAGAAGCAAAGACAGAATAGGGCAATCATGTTTCTGTGTGAGCCTATATTGCGAAATTTCATCTAATCAGTAAAAAGTAGAGCAAACACATACAGAAAATGTAGTGAGACAACCTGATGGTGGACTCTGAGGGAAGAAGTGTTACACATCTTCCAAGTTATAATTGCTCAATTTCCATTTTTAATATAATAAACATCTACAATGAAGTTTCACCTGTCCTCAAAATTCCCATATTTTTGTCTAAATTCTTTACTATAAAAATAAGAACTGAATATTAAAAATAGAAGAGCTGTGGCTATAAAGACACAGGTGTGCCCAGACTGCATTCTCTAATCCCATGTCCCTATTACAAGCCCCCATGTAACCAGTGACACTGCTTCTTTTTCTTTCTCTTTAGTACTTTCACTGCCTTAGTGCTCTTGTTCTTAAGAGCGCATTAATTTTCTAATTTCTCTAGTATAAAATTCTTACCATAAAACAGAATATATATTTTGCTTTTAAAGTGTACAATCCAAAATACAGGTACTGATGCAACTCCTCCGCTCCAGGTGTGACTACGTGGACCCCCACGTACACTGACTTCTTGAAGAGAGGGCACATCCTATAGTCTCAGAGAGAAGGCTACAAATTGAGACTTGATGCTGACATATCAGACTTGGACTGATCATCACTTGTATGGAATTTAGCACATGGCTGTTAAGTCATCATCACACAGTTTTAACGCTCTCCCGGCTGCGCGGTGGGCATGCATGGCGGTGTCGGTGGACTGAGCACACTGAAGGGGCACTGACCACAGTGACCAAGGGAAGACAGAGTATATGCTGTAGCTTGCCCACCACACTGGCAGGAAATTATTCTTGACTGATGATGTCACAGAGGGGTAAATTATGAAAACAACTTTTTTTGAAGAGTGAAGGATCATTTAAATTATTCAAGTACTATAAAACATATTCCCAAACTGAACTTAATCTATACAATTTGCATGATTCCAAATAAGTATTTTAATAATAGCAAGTATAAAATAAAATAGGCTGCAATAAAATAATTGTTAACTCATCCCCATCAATGCCATGTGTAATGCAGTGCTCAGTCACCACACATCACTTGTATTCACAGACACACAACATTCTGTACCCAGCAAGCATAGGATGTATATTCTTCAATGGGGAAAATGAATTACCTACCAGGAAATTTCATTTTGCTTTAAATAATTAGAATTCTTTATATACAACTGTCCCATCTCTCCACCCTCTAAATAAAATATATGCAAAAAACAAACTACCTCGTGGTATGACAAAAGTAAGGCAACATTACATGGATATAAAATGGGAAATAGATAAAGAATACTTCCAACAATGTGCCTTTCCCTAGCTGTATTTTCTGAATGGTATAAATTGTACAGTTTATTATAAAGTGCTTGTTGAACAAATGTTGGTATGGCATAGTGTTTCTGACTTCCAAAGGCTAACAAATTAAGGTGTCATATCAGCCAGAGGCAGGTGTAAAGTGAGGGAAGAGAAGGTATTTTCATGTGATTAAAACTTTCTAAAATCCCACCCTGAATATGGTATCATCATTTCAGAAAGAGAACCCCCACCCTCCATCCTTTATCCACTCTCCTGGCATGACCACCTGTGATATTCTCTTGAGGCTATTGAGTCAGTTCCAACCCTCGACCCAGCACAGGAAAGCTCATAGGTACTCACCCTGCACACTGGGCACTGCCAGGGACTACTGCTGTCTCTAAGCCTGAACTCATCAGACAAACACTTGGAATGATACACACGAAAACACAGGTCACATATCAACACCTCTCCAGGCAAATGGCATTCAAAACAATACCAGTCATGATTTTCTGTTTCCCAGTCCTACAAAAAATACAAAATAATTTTGCATGACATTTTGTCAATATCTGCAATGACTAAAAACAAAATTGAAACTAAAGTCCATCAGAAATTAGGCATTATAAATAATTTTAGACATTTACTGTGTTAAAACAAGAGGGAAAATACCCAAAAGTTTACTTCTTTAAATTTTAAAATCCTTCCTGAACATATTAATATTCAGAAATATCTTAAGGCAATCTGATAGGATAGCAAAACAAGTCCAAAATGAAATAAGTCCAAAGCCAATTCCAGTTCTAACATCATTTTTCATGTTAAAATATAATCTAATCATTTCTTTAGTAAGCTGAGTACCCCCAAACCAACTTACAGCTTAGCATTACAAATAAACAAACCTTTGTTTTGTTCTGCTTTTAAAACGTGTATATATAAAATAAGTACTCGACACACTGTGGGAACGGAGAAAACAGTAGCGAATGGTGACGGTCACTATTCTCCTCTTCCCGTTGGTAGTATTGGATGCTTTATTAAAAATAACCACTAATCAGAATGTTCATGTTCTGATATGTTGTCAAATGTTCAGAGTCTTTAGAATTTGGAAAAATAAATTAAAAATGTGAAACTACCTAAGGGAGATTACCATAGACAATTAAAAGAAGGAAGTAGATTTTCCTAATAGTGGCTATTCCTAGAAATGAAAGACCACGACCATAGGTGCACACTTTCACCATGCTCTTATTTGCGACACATTCTTTGTATAGCCAATACCATTTAAATGTAAATAGGAAGACTGTTAGAAGCTCTCTTAGTTTAGAATTTATTGTAAATACCACTCTTAGCTTTAATTATAAAACACTTATGTTAAGAGTGAGGTGCTGATTCTCACCCTTCATTTGTAGATGTGGAAACCAAATGAACAAGGGCAAAACCTACTGTTGGCATCATCAGACCCCTTCCAGTGGGGGCCCTGACATTCCAAACTTCAGTTCTGCCATCGTTTTCTTTCTATAAATCATTATCTACACTGTCTCCAAGGCTGAGGAGCCTTCTTGTTTTCTCTGATGTAAATTTTTCCCAATAACTGGCCTCTATACAGCACTTGCTGAGGAAGCAGTGACTTCTTTAGAAGTGAGATGTACATGTGCCTCTTGCCTGGCTGTACTGTCTATTCTCTCAAAAAGAAAGAGTCACAGGCAGTGCCTGTGGCTCAGAGGAGTAGGGCACCGGTGTCATATGCCAGAGGTGGTGGGTTCAAACCCAGCCCCAGCCAAAAACTGCAAAAAAAAAAAAAAGAAAGAGAGTCACCAAGGGTCTAAAATTCATGTCTTCCAACCCACATCCAGAGTCATGCCTCGAGTGCAGTAGTAAATCCTGCAAAAATGTAAATTTCCTGGCTTGCTCCTTATTAAGAAATAAGTGGTTTTTATTGACTAAAGTTAATAAAGAAAAAGACATGACCATTTTTAGTTATTTGCTGTAGATGTATATATTTCGCAAACTGACTTTGGTGGAATAATTTCAGTTGGACTAAAGTCATATGGTATTGATTTTACATAAAACGCTCATTGTACATGGCAGAAAAAAATCTCCACAAAGTTTGACACAGTGCATCATGACATCATAGTATATGTGTGTGGCACTTGGCTGTATTAAAATAACACTCACTAAAACAACAACAAATGAGGTTTCAGGGGAGATAAGATGTCTTGTTCTACTTTTAGTTAATAGAACTCTTTCCAAATTTAAAGCAAAGTATTTCATGATACTTTTAAATATTCATAGGTATTTGATTTTGGTGGCTTTTATCCAACTCAATATTAAAAAAAGAAACCAACATCTCTCAGCATTTGAACTTTTTACATTGGTTCCCCTCCATGTGATGGTCCCAATGCAGCTAGTAGGCTAACTGAGAAAGGCTGTGTCCTGCCGTGCATGGGCCCCGCCTCCCTGTCACTTTCTTCTCACTACTCTTTCCCCACAAAATGAAGATGAAAATAGCTCTTTCTTCAACAGGGTATTTAATTCTTGTACTAATTTTTCACAACAATTATTGAAATGCAATTACAACTCAAATGAAGTAAAAATAGGGAAACATTTTGATATTTGTTTATAATGGCATATTACTAACTCCAATCTCTGATATAAAAGAATACATGGGGTGGTAAAGGCAGTGCTGTCCATTCTTTTAATCATGTCAATAGTTGTTCAGAATATACAAAACATGCAAAAGTCAAGTTCAAAAGTTATTTGATTCTGAATCCAGGAAACATTTTTCTGAGATATAAATGATACAGGCATGCTTATTATAGACTGAGTTGCCTATAATTTGTCTTCCAGGAATTAGAAATCATTTACATAGTGCTTCTGACTAACATTCACTCATGTGTGCCACTAAGCTAACTCTGTATTTTTGCTGGATCCCAACAAATGTCATCAACTAGAGACAGCCGGAGTAGCAGCATCTGTGAAATGCCACCTCAAAACAAGAAAGCTTTACAAAAGCAAAATGATCAACACAAAATTCAAACCTAGTAGAAATTGTATGGTTTTAACAAACAATTTTATCAAGAGTTAAACAAGCTAATCTAAATTAAGATAGACATGTAATACAAAAACAAAGCTAAATTAAAGTAAAATAACATAGTGCAAAATTAGTTCACCTTGTCTGGGGTTGCTTTCCTGGAGAAAGGCTAAATACTGTAGGTCTTTCAAAATAAAAACAAAATGATCTTGGTCTCTCTACTATAATTTTGCTCAATATCAGGCAATACACAAGGCTAAAGGATTTCATATATGGTCAAATTGCTTATTATTTCCTGTATGACTTATGCTGTTGGCAGATAATATTAACTGATAACTTATGAATGTGCCAATCAAGTATTAATAAAACAGGAGCCTGCAAACGCTGGAGCCTCTACTCTTCACACTAACATGGAAGTGGTAAAAGGACAGAGAGAAAATCTCTCTCTAGGAATTCATGTGCCATGAAATCTCTGATGATGGTAGAAAAACACTTTCCTAGTAAATAAATGTGGTACTACTGTAAATTACACAGGACATGAATGTGTGCCTCAGTGATCTGCAACTGTTTCACACTGGATTTTAACAGTGCAAGTGATGAATGTGCAAGTGGTAAACACAATACCTCCCCATAGCAAGAAAATTACACAGGCTGTCCTCAGACCCAGTAGGGAAAGAAACTGCATGCCTGGCAGCAGCCTGTTGCTGTACATCTCTGCCAGCCGTATGGCTTGGTTGAGTTATCTGGAGCCAGACTGGTTTAAATCCTGCCCCCAGAACTCATAGCTGTACAATCTTGGGCAAAATGTTTAGCTTCTATGTGTGTGCCATTTTCTATCAGTAAAATGAACAAAAGTACAGTAGTTTATAGGGTTTTTGTAAGAATCAAATAAATCATGTACATAGTGACTAGAAGAAGGCAGGGCACTGTGCAAGCACTCAGGAAGCTTTGCTAGCTGGCACTGTCACCTGTCTAGTGCAGGGACTGACCACATTGCAGTGTGATGCAATATGCTTATAATTATCCATGTATGCACATTTCTTTTCCAGGCAGTCTAAAATTCATTATTACTTCTAATTTTCACAACATTTCTCTATGCTGGATAGGGCAAGAAATATTAACTGTGATTTAGAGACAAAACTGAAGCATAGAGAGCTGCTTAGTCATGTAGCAGCCAGGTACGTGAAGGTGCTCAAGTAATAATCCACCTTTATTAACAATTCAAAAGAAATTTTAATTTTTAAAGTAATTTCCTATTTCTACTTAATAAGCAGATAAACATTACACCACAAATATGTGTTTGAGACAGTATTTTAATGTAGATATAATATAAAAATAACTCTACAATTCTAGGTTTAGTTTAATTCTACTAAGAAATTTAGTTAATCATTGGGAGCTAAGAATTTTAGTTACATATTTCTAGTAATTTTAAATATTATTTATTTTTTGATAGCAATAATGTAACATTCCTTAGTAGAATTTAGACAGAAGGAAAAAGAAAAAAAGAAACACACACAAATCAATATAAGCTGAACAGAGTATATATAACAAGACGGCAGGATCCAAAAATATTCAGCTGAATAATATGGAAATTCTTTACCAAAGCAAAGATTTGAATGTAAGTATATTACAGTTTAAATGCACATTGAATCACAGTATAATTGATTTCTAATTAATCAATACTTTACTTAGTAAATAAATGATCATTTATTTTTATAACTAAGACAGGGAATGGATACCTGGAGGGAATACATAGTTCTGCACATGATTAAAATAAAGAGAACATATTTTTAAAAGTCAACAGTGTCTAAGGAACATCAAGTTTTTCCCTAAGGGTATTAACAACCTTATGAATAATTAATTTATGACAATTATAATTACAATAAGAAAAGGCAAAGACCTAAAGTTTAAAAAAAAACATACGGTACCATGCTATATTTATATATTTTATATATTTTTACAAGCATGGGGAGCCAAGCTTAGGTGGAATGCAAGAGGCCTCTCTTAATATTTTTCTCAGCAACAAAGCAAGGATTCGTTTCTTTTGTTTTCTTTTTTTTTTTTTAGAGACAGAGTCTCATTCTGTCACCCTTGGTAGAGTGCCATGGCATCACAGCTCACAGCAACCTCCGGCTCTTGGGCTTAGGTGATTCTCTTGCCTCAGCCTCCTGAGCAGCTGGGATTATAGGCGCCCGCCACAACACCGGGCCATTTTTGGTTGCAATTTGGCTAGGGCCAGGTTCGAACCCGCCACTCCTGGTATACGGGGTCAGCACCCTACTCCCTGAGCCACAGGTGCTGCCCCCAGGACTCATCTTTTGCTGTGGCTACTCACGGTGTTATTTGTGAAGAATAAGGCCATAGATTTCAACCCTATCTCTTATCTGAAAGATGTGAGCAAAGCTAAATTTCCAGAGAAATAATAGGGTGACTCAAACTTCCTTGAGACTGGTCATTTTGAGTTGGGGGGAACAGATGATGAAGGGAAAGCAGTCTTGCCCCACTGTGACGAAGATTCAAGCCCATTTACCCAAGTGAGTCCCCTGAAGTCACCACAAGACATGCATTTTCATCCATTACGGTTTTTAACAGGTGTCAAAAACTTTCAGGGAGAAAAAGGAAAAATCACAGAATCTATCCTACGCTTCATTTAAAAAGACGCCTCTGAGGCCTGGTTAAAAGGATCAGGACGTCCTGCCTGCAGGCAGCACTGACTGCAGTGCGAGGGAGGGTCTCACTGCAGTGGGCACCGCCTGCGTTCCTGCTCCAACCTCTCCGGAATCACAAGCAGCAAAACAAACCAGGGGAAGGTTCTAACCAAAAACATAAGCTGTTGTTCCTCAATTCCCAGATTAAGAAATGAGGCCCCTAGTCCAAATTTGGCAAGTTAAATAAAAGGAGAAGTAGTTCTAAAGAAAACATCTTTTTTTATTTTTACATTTTTAAGTCATTCTCAACACTTCTGAAGAGATCATTTTAATTTATTTACTTATTTATTTTAGACAATGTCTCACACTCTGTCACCCTGGGTAGAGTCTGTCATCATAGCTTTCAGGAACCTCAAACTCCTAGGCTCACGGAATCCTTTTGCCTCAGCCTCCTGAGCAGCTGGGCTTACAGGTAGCTAACAAAACACACTTAGCTAGTTTATTTTTAGTTGAGACAAGGTCTCGCTCTTGTTCAGGCTGGTCTCGAACTCCTGAGCTCAAGCGATCCACCTGCCTTGGTCGCTGAGAGTGTGGGGGTTATAAGTGTGAGCCATTGTGACTGGCATTTCAAATCAAAATATTTCTAAATAATAGTGTAGTTTTGTGCCTGAGAAATGAGTAACACTGCCTCAGTTTCAAAATAAATATTTGATATGCAAATGAGCCATACTCAAAGGCTGCCTGCCTTATTGTATTACATTAAATACTTTGGTGAGAACTTCCCATCTTTAGAGAGCAGCTTATTAGTTAAGAGTTTAACTCATGAGGGATTAACTTGTATTTATTACAAAGAGAGCTACTAAATATCAAATGTAACTCAGCCCAGAAAATGTAAAATTCTGCCAATTCTTCAAATTATAAATATAAAGGGGGTGAAATACTGTGAAGAAATACAGATTGAAGGCAGTCAGCCATGTGTATTTCTTCAGAGCACATAGATGATGAAACAATTTTGAGCCCCTGAGAACATGTAGCATTTTCTTTTAAAAAAAACAAAAGGCCTTGATATACAAAACATTGAATGATCAGAGACCACCAAGTTTCACTCTGTGCCATGGTCTAATGGTCAGTTTAATTTATAAAACTATGAAAACTATCTTTAAATGACTTATTTGAACCCTAGGAGTAAATGGTAATGACATACCAATCTGGAAGTATAAGATGATCATAAGACATTTACAGGAGTGTTTCTAAGCTTCCGCAAGTTTGTCATTTTAAAATTGGTTGAATTTGTTGGTAAATTACTTCACTTTTTTTTTTTTAAGAGACAGGGTCTTGCTATGTTGCCCAGGCTGTTTCTTGAACTCCCAGCCTTAAGTGATCCTCCTCAGTCTCCTAAAGTTCTGGGAGTAGATGTAAGCTACCATGGTTGTACTCGTAACTACTGTTTTTAGAGGCCAACGAAGAAAAAAAGAGCTTTACTACCCATTTTTAAAATGACAGAACTGCTTAAGAAAGGAACATTTGTAACTTTGAAGTAAATGTTTGAAAACAGATACTTAAAAACATCCAACATCCTCCCTTCGCTAGGCCATATATGTCTTCTTGACTTTTTCCTTCCTTGGTACTAAGTCAGAAAGTCAAGATTAATAATAACATACACCTTTCAATTTAGAAACTCAAGTTTTTAGAGGCATCAGAGTGATTCCTGCTAGACACGAGGCAGTAAAACTATAAAGCAGGGGTCCCAGGACCAAATGCTAGTATGCAGGTCAGTTACCAGCCACAGAATACCTCTATGCAAACCAGAAAAGGTGACCCTTCCCTGAGACTCTCTTATTTACTCATTTTATCAGAAAGAGATACTTTACGGTCATTCACTAGAGAACTGCTTGATAAATATACCAATGTATAATGTCTGTAGCGTGAAGGGAGCTTCCTAAGGTGTCTGCAGCAGCCTGTATGCACTCGCCACAACATTTAAAACAAGTACACAAAGCTGGCCAGGGTAAGACACTTGTGCTATGCCCAGAGAGACAAAGTTAATTATAGTCCTTCTAAAATGTTATCAGGGCATGAGAATTGTAGCCAGGTGGTATCCCCAGCCAAAACCTTGAAACACACATATAATTATTCTCTTTATTTTAGAGGCACACCTTCAATAAAAAGCCAGTGTTCTAACAGAAAACCTCTTTACAAGTCTTGTCTTTGAGGATACAGGTTGAAAAGTAAAAAGACCCTAAAAAACTTTTTGCTTGTACTGTTAGTAAAAAAACTGCATGCTTTTGCCATATCATATACAGGCATCCTTGTCTGCAATATTATTTATTCACTGGTCCAATCCTTGCTTTGAGGACACGTTGTTGCACTTTGTATAGGACTTTGAGGACTTTGACGCACTTTGTATCGATAATCTCATCTAACTCTTTAAACAGTCAAATGAGATAGATGGCAATGTCCAGATTACAGTTGCGGACTAAGAAAGTTACCCAAGAAACAAATGCTGGAGATGGGCCTGAAACTTCTCTTTCTTAGAACCATACCACTTTCTAATACACTACGTTACCTCTGAGTTTGAAATATTTACACATTAAATTATAAGCTAGGTAAAATTTTTATATGTTCAGTTGTGCTTAGATTAGACATCGATATTTAGCATAAAAATGTTGGTGAATTCTTATTGACCAGAATCAATCAGAATTAGACCTGTATAGTATGTTTGATTTACATTTCAGATTTCATCTTGAAAGAAGGATGATTCTATAAATATATGTAAAAGAATGTGTAAAAATAAAACATAGAAGACCTAATATATTATTATTCGTGAACATATAATAATTATATGTTTTATAATTATATATTGGTGAACATATAATAATTATATGCTTATTGAATTAAACTGAACGAAAATCCCTCAACCTGAGGAGGAAGAAAGCATATGGAAAGGCGCAAGTCTAAAAACCAAAATAATAAAATCACTTTTATGAAAAAAATATAATACACATGATTCACAAACCAAAACCTGTGGATTAAGTTGTACTGTTAGTTACTATATAAATATATATATATATCAGAAATTATTAGTATAATTTTCGATGTTAAATCTGTAAGTTTCCAAGTATTTCATGATTAGAAATTTTACATTATCTGTATTAAGTATATATAAGCTATCAAAAATAAATGGCCCTCCTTTAAATGTCTGATGCAGATATATTTACATCATTTGATATTACTTTTCTATTATATCTTGGCACTCTAGGTTTCCTCACTGACAAGAAAGCTTTATGTTTTTATAAGGAAACTCAATAGAAAAATTGTTCTGATATAAACAATTTCACTTAACTTTTCAAAAACACTTTCAGTGCACAAAATAAATGATCCCAGTCAAAGTAAACGTATTTTCTTCCATACTTTCTGCTTGTGGAAAAAAGGAACTTTCTTTCCTGAAGCTTTGAAGGCACAGATTAAATTGACAAAAACAGTGTTAAAAGTGAGCAACCTAGAAGCTTATATTGTATCATAGCTGCTGCTAAAAGCCAGCTTCCCACAGAAGCTCTGCTCAGTTTACTGCTCTCAGACTTAACAGGTTATAGTATGTCTGTTGACTCATCTACCAGAGTAAAGCAAAGAAATTCAAAGTTTTAAAAATTTTTTCCACAAAGAACCAATTTGTAGGATTTCATGTCATCTTTATAATTTTAAATTTTAGAGAATTCATGATAATTCTCAAAATACCCGATTATTACATCTATTCCTTTCAAAAGCTAAAAAATTAACATGTATTATATTTTAAATCTATCATCTTAAGTGATGTTCCTTTGTAAAAACTAAGATACGAGTAATCAAAGTATGGGCCACCCACCCACTCTGACCCCCCTGAGAAGATAGTACATCCCTTCCCATCTAAAGGGCCTCATTATTACCCTGCATTGAAGCATTCATTACTAGCATGTACTGAAGAAAACTCAGGAAGGCCATTAAGTGCTGTACATGGAACTACGGTTTCAATTTTTAGATTCAAGGTAATATAGAAAAAGCAGGATCATTGTAAATGTAAGTTATCTCCTGAAGAATCAGGAAGGAAAATACCCACATTATTAATATAGAGTCTTAATGCTGATAAAAAGGTTAAAATGAAATATTAGTAAATTTCTGAAAATTAATTTCCATAGACTAAATAATGTTCAAAATTTGAAAGCTTACATCTCTAAATATATCAAATAAAATATACTTACAATCTCATCTCCTGGCAACCAATATCCTTCTTGTTCAATACCAGCCTTTGAGCCCTTGCAGCCTACTGTCAGAGTCTCAACAATAAGACCATCTTTCACAGCTAAGCTCAGCTGACGGGTGGTCTCTTTGGGATGCATGCCGTGGACTCGAGACATATACCTGAACACAGAAGAAGAAAAATTTAAAAATCCTTTAGTACTGAAAACTAAAAATATAAGAAAAAGGAGGTCATTTGTTTCTCTTTTATTATGATATATTTATTAGCTGTGTTGAAAGAAAGAAAAAAAAAGAAAGAAAGAAAGAAAGACAGGAAAGGGAAAGTCCTGAATCCTCAACCCCTCCAATTACCATGCTACTTTATACCTAAATTCTATTCTGTATGTTTACAGCAATACTTGTTCAAAGTGGTTCCAAATTAGCAAATACAAATCACATAACAAGTTTAAACTTTAGCCTCTGGCTTCTGCTCTACAGATTCTAAATTTAAAGTTCTTCAAAAAAAGGTTCAAAGAGATTGATTCTCCCTTATTTTTCTTAAAAAATAAAGAAAAAGGTTAGAATTGAACCTGAACATTGTGGATATTAAGTAAATAGAGGAGTGATGTGCTCCCATTGAGTCAGGCCTCCCATACAGGCCAATATAGCTGACAGAACTTAAGGGGGTCTTGATAATTATAAACAAACTCCTGAAGGCTGAGTGATCTGTATAATACTTCAAATATAACAAAGGGCTCCAATTCATTATTCATTTTCTTAGATCATCAAGCACTCAGGTAGGCTTACTTCATGTGAAAATATTTATGCTACTAATACAGGCGAGGGCACTCCAGGCTTCTTCTCATTTTCTTATAAACTGCTTAATCCATCACAGGGTTGTTGAACAAAGAGGCAAAAATAGTCTTTTGGGTTTGAGTTACATTTATAGCAGCCTCTTCATCTTATATTTTAATTTCACTTAATATATAATAGCATATATCATGAAATGGTATATAAATATGTAAAATTTAAATTTATATTAAATTTCTCTGAACTTTTTCAATAGCTTTCTTTTTCATTTTCTCCTATTCATTTCTGTTTCTTTAATTTTCCTCCCCATGTCTAGAGGACCCAAGTGTCCCTTTCTCTCCTGGGATACTGCTTTCCAGTTGTTGCTGAGCACTGCAGGGCATCCAAGTAACAGACTATAAAATCTGAGTTGCTCTTCTCCCCTGAGATAATTCTGCATGTTCTGAGTCAAAAAATATACATGTACTTAAATGTGATCCCCCCACGCTCCTCCATAAAAAATACATGTACTTAACAAAAATAGCCACTGATCATTTAACATTTTTACAAAAGTAAGGTATCTCATGGGTCAATTTCCTATAAGTAATTATCTACCCTTAAGCCTTCTGATGATGGGTTAATCTCAGAAATTTCTGGCATCTTATTTGAAATGAATATGTTGGGAGATAAGCACATTAGTAATAACAGTATAAACATGTCTCATCTCATAGAAGAATAAACCACCACCACCAAATGTGTTAGTTAGAACATAGCACGAACACCCATGATGTCCCTGTGTCCCTTACAAGCAGTTTCCCACTATTTTGGATGCTAGAGGTCTTTTACAATTTTGATGATAATATAATAAATTATATTTTAAATGTATTCTGGATAAAACACTTTAAAACTTAAAACTGCCCACAATTTCACAACCTCATAGCTCCTAACTAATCCCAGCTTCTTGGCTCAGAGGGCTGAAAACATTTATCTAGAAATCTAAGAAAACACTTATCTAGAAAAACATTTGTTATCTAGAAGCATAAAATCTGAGATAGAAATATAAGAGAATATTGATCTTATTTCATGAGGCTAACAGACTTTCTGAGTACAAAAGCTATGAAAATGACAAAGAAAAAGATTCAAAATATCTGAGAAGAAATGTGAAATTTCTTCATGACACAAATATCAGAAATCCATTTTCTTCTAGCCTCCAGAACAATTACCACTAACTTCAACTCTGCAAATTAAACCAAACAATAAGGTAGAAAAAATTTATAACAAATATTACAAAAAGCTTACATCCATAACAGGTAAAACTAAAATAATAAGAAAACTATTTTCTTCCATGAAATAGGTAAGATATTTAAAATTATTATTCTAAATGCTGCTAAAGATACATTGAGACAGCACCCTGGGCACAATGCTGTTGAAAATACTCTCTGGAAAGCAGCTTACATATCAATAGCCTTACAGATAATTCTATCATTTTTTATTGTAATTCCACTTCCAAGGAACTAATTTGAGAAAAGGCACAAACTTATATAGAAAACTGTTCCCCACATCATGAAATTTTATATAAAAAAGGATTTAAATGTCCATAAAGTAAAATAAATTATGGTATATCCACCCTGTAGAATACTATGCAGTTAATAAAATATTTCAAAAACAAGAGTGTGGGAAAATGCTCACAGTATAATATTAAAAAGGATAAGATTTAAAATTATGTGTGTACATATATATACATACATTTATATAGAGAAAAAGAGAGAAAGTATATTCTACTACCAGTAATAGCTGATTAATCCTTCACCTCAATCCTTCTATTCAAAACTACAAAAGCCAAACAAGACACTAAATAATAATTTATTTAAGACAGTGGTTTTCAACCTTCCTAATACTGCGGCCCTTTAATACAGTTCCTATGGGCATCTGCCACTTCTGGAAGAGGCAAATACAGAGAACCAGAAACAGTCTCATGGGACCAGAGGTCCAAAAACTAATCCAGGCACATCAGGAGGGCCACCTTGGTAGACCCCATGGACTAGGCTGTCACCTTGAAAGATCACACTGAGGGTGAACCTACAAAGAGACAGGTCCACAGGGGCACTGAAGCCACCTTCAAGTCATGTCAGTTACTGATCAGATGAAGGCAATCTGAAACTGGTTATGCTCCAGACAGTCACACCCTAGACCAGTGGTTCTTAACCTGTGGGTCACGACCCACAGGAACTGTATTAAAGGGCCACAGCATTAGGAAGGTTGAGAACTATTGCCCTAGACCCTACATCCATGTCTCTCTGTCCTATTTATGTTTCAAACAGATAACCCAGCACACAGCATGAAACAGGCATCTGGGAGCAGAAAGGACATGTAACAGAAAGGCAGGCAACTACATGTTTTTAGGGTCCTATGCTGGAGTGTAATGAGCCTTCTTCCCCAGTTCTGCCCCACTCTCTAAACACTGTGCACAGAGTTTCTTCACCACAGATCCCCAGAGTGACTACTTAGGAAACAAACCAACAAGGAGAGGCAAAATGTTAGTAGGTTTTTATACCTTTTTCTTAATTTCTGTTTCATCATAACTGGTGAGTCTTAATTACTCTAATTTCTGAATCAATTAAAAAGAATTTACAGTGTTCACTAAATATAAATATATTGTAAAGATTTTATGGGGGTTAACTAACCCAAAAGCCCTTTCTTTTCTATTTTTCATTAATAGTAAAGGCATTACAAACACTTTTAAAAAACAATTTTCTATTATGATTATCCCAAAGGTCACACTGTAAATAATTACCTTAGATTTTGACCTCTATTATTTATGTAGTGACTTTAGTTAAAATGAGTAAAGTAAAACATTTAGTTATTTTAAAGGTAGGTGGAAACTTAGTTATGCCTTCCAGTACAGGCACAGTTTCCATTTGGGGGAAATAAACCATTTTTACTATGACACATGCTCTGCTTATTTCATTAACACAGGTTCCATTTTATAAAAAGAGAATATTTTTAATTCAAAGTCTTAATTTCATTAATGATGAATTATACATTTTATAGCTTGCATTCATCTTTTTACATAATTAAATTAGAGTAATCCCCAAGTTTTACCAACTTCTAAAAAACTTACCGTATATACTCGAGTATAAGCCGAGCTTTTTCCGGCACAAAATTTGTGCCAAGAAACCGAACTCGGCACAAATTTTGTGCCGAAAAAACTTGGCTTATACTCGAGTATATACGGTACTTACCAGTCTATAACAATGACACAACTAATGAAAATGGCCTATCTGTGTAATGATGCAAAACTCATCATAGGTTCAGGAATAATGTACTTTTTTTACATCTGAAATTAAAATATATTGTAAATGTTTGGTTTTTCTTTTTTTGGTATCTCTCTTTTTCTTTTTGAGACAGGGCCTCACTCTGGTGCCCCAGGCTAGAGTTCAGTGGTGTCATCACCGCTCACTGCAGCCACCAACGTCTAGGCTCAAATGATCCTCCTGCCTCAGCCTCCCGAGTAGCAGGGACTACAGGCTGCTACTACCATGCCTGGCTTTTTTCCCTATTTTTAGTAGAGACAGGGATCTCATTCATGCTCAGACTGAGTCTCAAACTCCTGGCCTCAAGCAATCCTTCCTCCTTGGCCTCCCAAAGTGCTAGGATTACAGGCGTGAGCCACCGCACCTGGCCTAAAACATATTGTAAATTATATAGTCAATTTCCTTGGTAGATGGAAAACAGAATACAAGCAATAGTGGAGTGCTGTCCTGGTGAACTCTTCACCATACAACAGTTTAATTAACACTGCTTCAAAAGCAACCTTGACTACTTAAGACACAGCTACATTCTGCCACCTGAGGTGAATTTTCCAATAATTAGAAATGGTTAGCTTTCTGAAAACCCTAGGGGTTTCTTTCTAGTTTTAGTACTAGCAAAAATAGCTATGTTCACCGAGGCTGATTAGCTTTATGGACATTATTAAAGTGTTACCTTCTCTTTCATACTGAAAGCCAAATTTGTCTAACAAGTTGTTCGTGGACAACTTCATGGAATACTTTCTTATATTAACATTCCTCCTGGCTCTATTTTATAGCCTAAACTTCATCTCTCTTTTCCTTATTCTTCTCATCCACTTCTAATATATATAATCTTAGCTCTTTTGTATCTTTTTTCTAATTGTCTTCAAAATATTGTTGGAACAAAAGTAGTTCTAATAAAACAGACCACGTATATATATTGGTGCACAGAAGTATAGTGTGTGTGCACACATATGGATTAAAGCCATGCACCTTGTATTATTGCCCTGCTTCCGGGATGGTCTGACCTGCACACGGTCCCAGCAGAGCCACTAAAGCTGCCGCTCTCCCTCTTCCCCAGTGGCAAATATTCTCTTCTTTTTCTCCATCCCTCAGCAGCTGAAAATACTAATTAATCAATGTTTTATAGTGAGATGGGATATTTAAAAATGTTACATTAAAACTGAATTCTACTATTCAAAGTATCTGTTACATATTTTTGTTATTATATACATTTACTAGCCCTAAACCAAATCTAACTTTACTTTTTACAATGCTTAAGAATGTGTACAATCTATTGTAGCAGAACTCTAAGACAAAATTTCAATGATTAGTACATTTTATGGTGTATAACCCATTAATTTTGTCCCGTAGATTTTCTTTTAAAATAAATTAGGAGATTAAAAACTAAAAAATTGGCTTGGCACCCATAGCTCAGTGGTTAGGGTGTCGGCCACATACACCAGGGCTGGTGGGTTTGAACCTGGCCCGAAGCCTGCTAAACAACAATGACAACTACCACAAAAAAATAGCTGGGCATTGTAGCGGGTGCCTGTAGTCCCAGCTACCTGGGGGAGGGAGGCTGAGGCCCGAGAATCGCTTAAGTCCAAGAGTTTGAGGTTGCTGTGAGCTGTGACAGCACAGGACTCTACCAAGGGCGACATAGTGAGATTCTGTCTCAAAACAAATAAACAAACCAAACAAACTAGAAAATCATATTTTTTCAAATCATATATATTTTTAGGCTTGGTGCCTGTAGCTCAAGCAGGTAAGGCGCCAGCCATACAACCAGAGCTGGCAGATTCGAATTCAGCCCAGGCCTGCCAAACAACAATGAGAACTACAACCAAAAAATAGCCGGGTATTGTAGTCCTAGGTACTTGGGAGGCTGAGGCAAGAGAATCACTTAAGCCCAAGAGTTGGAGGTTGCTGTGAGCTGTGATGTCACAGCACTGTCCCCGGGGCTACAGCTTGAGGCTCTGTCTCAAAAATAAATAAATAAATAAATAAATAAATAAATAAAATCATATACATTTTTGAAACATCTATTTTCATTTTTTAAACTCAATTACAAAAAAATTATCACAATAATGTACATTGTGACCTAAAAGCTCTCACCTCAGCATTATACAATTCATCCCTGTAACACAAAACATCTGTACCTCCTAAACTTATTGAAATTTGTAAAAAACTAAAAAAAAAAAAAAAAAAAAAAAAAAAAAAATCACAATGAAAGTTTATCCTTTTCTGTTTGTCAGAGAAAAACAACTAAAAGCAAATAACTAAGACTTCTTTTTCAATTCTATATGAACTTCCTCTTGATAACATTGGATAGAATTCACTTCACAACAATACTCATCCAAACAGAAATGCCTAGGGACCACAGCATCGGTATAATGTAGCTCCCATGTCATCAGGAGATCATTTGCAGTTTGATAATCTGGCACAGAAAAATCTTCAGTGGAAGAAAAAATAAGTGGCTAAAAAGAAACAGTTGACTTACGTGATGATAATTATTACTGAATTAATTGATTACCCAAAACAGAGTGCAAAGGGTTGTCAAAATGTCTGAATGTGACTGGTACGTGTACATCTGGGGACAGAAGGAAAGTTCTGCAGACTGCAGCAGCGATTTGAAAAGGCAGGGTCATCAATCCTTCCATTATACACTGTCACTCCCTACTCTTCTTTATCACCTACTTTCCCTAATAAACTTCCATGCCATCCAGTTACTCCTTCTTTATTCAAAAATGTTAATTTAGGAATTATACATGCAAGGAAGCATTTTAAGATAAGTGCAGTTTGAAGAATAAAACAAACACGAGAGAAACTACCATCTAGGTTAAGAAAGAGCCCCTCCTGCTGACACCTCCCACCACCACCAGTGTCCTTAATTTTGTGTTAACACTTCCCCCTCTTTTGTGCTCATACTGTTGGGTCCTATGTATACACATCCCTCAAAACAGGCTGTTCAGTGTTGGCTGTTATTGAACTTCACAGAAATGGAATCATTCTGCAAGTATTCTTTTGAAATTTGATTCCTTTCTTCAACACTCTGTTTCTGTAATTAATCCATAGTGATGTATCTTTATTTTAGTGTAACAGCCTGTTACATAAATGCATGACTGCCCCTTCTGCTGCTGATGATCACTGGTTGTTTCTATATTCTCTGCTGGTGTAACAGTTGCTCTAGCCTAATTATTTTTCACAAACTGAACATTATTTTATAATATACAGCTAATGCTTTAATTTTAACTACATTTATTAAATCTTTGCTCATTATTCATTCTTGCATTTCAGAAATCTTTTGAGATCTTTTTTCTCTCTACCTAAAGTAAACCATTGAGAATTTTTCTCTCACATTTCATTTGTCTAAAAAAGCCTTCATTTCAGCCTCCTCCTTGAAAGGTAAATTATTCTAGGCTGCGAATTATTTCCTCTCAACACATATTTGAGCTATTATTCCAATCGTTTGGTTTCCAGGCTGCAGTGAAGAGTCAGTGGAATCTAACCACCATGCCACCAAAGTGATGTTGTCTCAAAGCTCTACTAGCCGAGTTTAAGATCTCTGTCCATCTAATAAATTCCGCAGCTTTCACTCTGATAAGGCTAAATGTGACTGTCTTTCAAATTCATTCTACATTGGGCTTCCTGGATTATAAAGTGTTTTTTAATAACTGCAGGAAATTTTTACCCAATATCTCTATAGATATTGATTCTTCCTCTGTTATCTCCTTTTAGAACCATAGATAGACCTGTCAGAGAACTTGTATCCAGAATATCCAAAAAAAAATCTATAATACTTCAGTAATAAAACTGAGATAAACCAACTCAATAAAGAAATGGGTAAAAGAATAGAACAGACACTTTGTGAAAGAAGATATAATTGGTCAATAAGCACATTAATAGATGCTTGTATCAGGGAAATGCAAATTGAAAACTTATAAGGTGCCACTACAAACCCATGAAAATGACACAAATTTATAAAGACTGACAATACCAGGTGTTAGAGAGAGATGCAGAGAACTTGGAATTCTCATATATTTATGTTAGTGAAAATGTAAACTATTCACTTTGGATAACAGTTTTGCCATTTCTAATAAAGTTACACATTCATTTATCATATAGCCTAGCAATTCCACTCTCAGGTATTTACCCAAATATACACCAACTGCTGTACACCGAAGCACATTGGAGCTTCTGTCATAGTAAGTCCCAAATGGTTAATATAATATATGTTAATGTTTAACATATCTTCAGCAGATAAATGGATTTTAAAAATCGTGGTGTATATGGGCTACTATTCAGCAATGAAAAAGAACAAACCACCCATATATGTAGCAAGAAAATTAATCTCAAAATATGCTGACCAAAAAAGCCAATCATGGAAAATAATATACTATATGGTTCCATTTATATAAAATTCTAAAATAGGAAAAGTGCATCACTGTGACAGGAAGCAAATCGGTGACTAAATGTGGATAGACGGCAGGGAACATTTTTGGGTGATGAAAACTTTCTATATCTTGACTGAGATGGTGGTTAGACAGGGGCATTAATGTACAGAGGAAGGGAGAAAAATGATGTCCCTGAGAAAACACAGTTAGTTAACAGCACAGTGGTATTAGAATGAGTCTAGTTCTATTAACGTTTTTGAGTTTTCTTTTAGGAAGACACACCAAAATAGGAAGAGAGCTCACATTCATCCAGCACTTAACAAGTACTGCCAAGACTGCTGAGCCAATGTCACAAAAGAGACTCTGACCCCACGTAGATCACACAGTGGTGGGAAGAGGCTGCAAGGTGGGAAGCAGACAAAGAAGGACCTAACAGTTAAACCACAGTGTTTCTACAAGGTACCTAAAGGATCTCCCTCAGTGTCTTTTTTTTTTTTTTTTTGAGGCAGAGTCTCAAGCTGTCACCCTGGGTAGAGTACCATGGCATCACAGCTCCCAGCAACCTCAAACTCTTGGGCTTAAGCGGGCTTAAGCAACTCTCTTGCCTCAGCCTCCCAAGTAGCTGGGACTACAGGCGCCTGCCACAACGCCTGGCTATTTTTTTTGTTACAATTGTCATTGTTGTTTTAGCCGGCCCAGGCTGGGTTCAAACCTGCCAGCCTAGATGTATGTGGCCAGTAGCCTACCAAATGAGCTATAGGCACTGCATCTCTCAGAGTCTTTTGACTTTCAAGTTTCAGCTCTAAAGAAGGCGGCAGACTCACAAAACAAGATAGTAAGGTGAGGTAGATCCACATAAAAAGATAACTACAGATGGATTAGAAACAAAAGATAAAACTATAAAGTTTTATAGAAAATATAAGGAGCATACTTGTGGCCTTAAGAAGGACTTCTTAAATAAAATTTCAAAAGCACAAAACAGTAGGCAAAAGAAAACTGAATTTTTCTTATCACAAAAAATAAGTGAGGTGATGGTTATGTTAATCAGTTTGATTTAAGCATTCCACATTGTCTATCAAATCATCACATTAGACCTCACAAATGTATACAGTTATGATTTAATAAAAAATTAAGTTTAAAAAATTAAAAACTTGTTTAATAAAGAAAACTATAAAAAATAAACAGACGACAGAAGGAGAAAAGATATTTACAAAGCACAAAACCTTCAAAGGAATTAATAAGAGCTTTTGCAAGTCAACAGAAAAAATTAACAATCCCAATAAAAAAACAGGCAGAAGGCAATAACAGTTATCCACAGAAAAGGAAGCCCACAAACCCATGGGAACATCAAGAGCTGCCTCAACTCACTAACAAATACAGATGTGCAAATTAAGACAGCCACTGAATCACAAAATTTGGGTGTCTAAATAAGGTGAAGGATATGCAGATATGGCGGAAATAAAACCCCATGTGCACAGTGTTAAAAAGCATAGACCGAGGTACCCTTTCTTGAGAGTTTGCCAATTTAAGGACCCAGTGCACATACTGCAGTCAAGGAAGGTTCTCCTGGACACACACACCAAGGAAATCTCACACAGGTCAGAAAGGAAACACTTATCTGTGGCAATGCAAAGTGGGACAAGGCATGGTTATTCATGGGAGAGGGAGACTGGGAACAACCTATGTGTCCCCAGTAAGGAGAGAATTCAAAGCCTGGAGAAGGACATGTGGAGGAGATATGGAGCACAGAGACAGCATTAAAGTTACCACAGCATGATGAGGAAAGCACCAGAGGATCCTCCCTTGGGGCTATACGCAGAGCTAAATGAGGTGGCAAATGCACAGTGCTTGGTCCAGTGCCTTGCGCTTAGTACGGTAAGTCCTAAACAGTACTTTCTGCTACTTAGTATGGTTCACCTCTGTAGGCTTTCACCTCATTGTTTATTTATTGGTACATCTGGAGCACATAGATTAGTTGTAAGAATTTAATAGAAGACATGGAGGTGGCACGAACGTGCAGTGGGAAAGCATAGTCGTGAAATCACACAGGTCTCGTGCAGCCACCAGTTCCAGAGCTCACTAGCTCATGAAGCCGGACAGAGCACTTACCTCTGCACCTCTATCTGCATATCTATAAAATAAAGTTAATAAAGACAATACTGTATGGTCGTTTGGAGAGCAAATGAAATAATGTAAATCTTATAACAAATGTTGGTTTATCTTGCTTCTCTTCCCACTTGGGTATATGACAGTGCAGTCTCAGAAGAACACCGCAGCCACTACAAGTGGTCACTCATGGTGGTCATGAATGATGCTGAGACAACACACATGTATACAGAAAGTAACTAGAAAGAAGATCAAAATGAATACATTTCTTAAATTTGGGTAGAGAAATTACAGGTGTCATTTTTCTGTTTTTCTATTTTTCAAGTATTCTACAAATTACTTACAGATATAAAACAAAATATTTCACAGCAAATAAATATTTTATTTAAAAATTACATTGAATAAAAAGTAATAAACTTCCAAACCTCAATAGCATCTTTATAGATCCTTCATCAATAGCATTAATTTAAAATTCTAAAATACATTCTGAAGCACTAGGTTCTTCCTAATTCTAACACTTAACCTGGGACAAATAATTTACTCTGAAAACTTCACATTATTTTCCTACTTAGTGGCTCTAACAGTTGTTGTGAGGATGACATGAGATAACATGTAAATACCAGGTAGATGATCATGTTTTAAAAACTTCAAAGTTTGGAAGGAAACAAATATAAATCCATTAGTTGCCAGAAGAAAAAAATACACTAGTTAGAGCTTGGACTCCAGCATCAGATACTCAAATTTCAGCTCTGCCACTAAGAACCTGGGTAATGTCAGGCAAGCTACCATCTCCTCAGCAATACAGGGGTCATGACAACATACCTGAGTTGCTGTAAAAATTAAATAACTAAATTATATAAAAGACAGAATTTGTTTTTTTTAAATAAAACAAATTTTTTTATTAAATCATAGCTGTGTACATTAATGCAATCATGGTGTACAATGTGCTGGTTTCATATACAATTTAAAATGTTTTCATCAAACTGGTCAACATAGCCTTCATGGCATTTTCTTAATTATTGTGTTAACAGAAATTTTTAATGTAAATTTAAAATACATTTCAAGAGATCACAACTTTTCGGTTACAAGTATTTTTTTTTTTTTTTATTAAATCATAGCTATGTACATTGGTATGGGGCATCATACACTAGTTTCACAGACCGGTTGACACGTTTATATCACACTGGTTAACATAAACTTCCTGGCAATTTCACAGTTATTGGGTTGAGACATTTACATTCTACATTTACTAAGTTTCACATATACCATAAAAGACAGAATTAATGGAACTGAATATCTATTATTATAATTGCCCCAATTACTACATTTCATATTAAGATACAAAGATAGAAAATATTTATTCCCTACCCTTAGGGTTCTCACAATAAAAACAGAATATTTGAGCTGGGCGGCGTGGCTCACGCCTATAATCCTAGCACTGTGGGAGGCCAAGGCAGGTGGATTGCCTGAGCTCATGAGTTCGAGACCAGCTTGAGCCAGAGCAAGACCTCGTGTCTAAAAAAATAGCCGGGTATTGTGGCAGGTGCTTGTAGTCCCAGCTACTTGGGAGACTGAGGTAAGAGAATCGCTTGAGCCCAAGAGTCTGAGGTTGCTGTGAGCTGTGATAGCATAGCACTCTATATCAAGGGCAAAAAAGTGAGACTCTGTCTGAACAAAACAAAACACAGAATTATATTTAAAAGATCATAGGAGACTTTAATAGCTAATAAAATCAAATTTTATATGCACTACTTTGGAAATAAAGGGAAACAGGACTGGTTATAACATGGAAGATATCAAAATCTCAAAGAAGACGATATTTGAGTTGCATTTTAAGAGAATGGGTATGATTTTGTCCTTTAATGAAGGAAAAACTCAAAAGTAAAAATCCAAACCAGGTGTGGTGGTGCATGCCTATAACTGCAGTACTGGGGAGGGGTGTTTGCTGAGGCAGGAGGACTGCTTGAACCCAAGAGTTCAAATCCAGCTTGGGCAACCTAATGAGAGCTCATGTCTTAAAGAAAAAAAGAATCCATAGAGTACTTAGGCAATTGAGAATTGTCTCATCAGATGGAATACTGAGTAGGGAAAGGCTAGTTATAAAAAGAAATATCAAGTTCTAACTATGAAGAACTTTGTGCAAGGAAATCAAGAGGATTTTAATAGACCTAAAATTCAGAAGAATCACTGATAAAATTGGGTTGACTTAAAGATGTCAGGAAAGATGTCCTAGGACATGACACATAAGGAAGGGTCTGTGGAGGGCATCCCAGCTGGCACATGGGAAAGGCAGAGCCATACTGAGAACCTGCCCAATGCTTTTCTGACTTTGAGAGTGGAGCTAAGTAGGGGGCAGGAGGAGGTGACTCCGAAGACTGAAGCCGAGATAGCACACCTTTGCAGAGGAACATGGGCTTCAAGGACAAGACAGGAAGGCCTGCAATAGCACAGCAATCTGAAGGGATGACACTTTGGAAAACATCTCTGAACCAAGGATGGGAAGAAACAAGGACAAGTAAAACCAGGCACTGAAGGCACACGCAGGAAATTTCAAGGGCAAAATTCGCCTAGAACAGGGAGAGCAGATAGACTCAAAATACATTTAAGGGACCATTCAATCTAGCTGGGGAGAAAAAAAAATGAGTGTGTTTTACTTTTACCATTTTCCTATTCAAACCACATTCACTATTCCCCGCTACCTACAGATTAAATTGTCACAGCTAGTGTTCCAGGCCTTCCCAGTCTGACCCTCTCTGCCTTCTCATCTATCTGCTTTTTCTGAACCCTGCATTCCCTCTACTCAATCCAGATGATGCACACTTGGACCCTCCTCTCTGCCTTGTTGAATCCCAGCCACTGACTGAGGCCTGACGAATTCCACACCACTCACAAGGACTGCAACTCTCCCATGGTGATTCTCCCCTCAAATAAAGCCTATGTTGTTGTGAATTAACAGACTCTAATCATGTACTTACTGACCTGGTCCCTTTATTCAGTATATCTGTCTTATTCTTTAATGGTTATTGACAATTCTATGTGCCTTGTCTGTATGTTTCCTTCACAAAACTGTAAAGGAATGTCGAGCACATGAAAACAGCTAGACAACAACCCAAGGCAAGATGACTGTCGTAAGAAATTGGCATACTGGGAAAAACGCACTGTGGACTGTACATATTCAGAATTAGTTATGTCTTCTGTAAGGCTACTATGTAACACAGAATAATAGTAACAGTGGTAAAGTATACCTGCCAATCTATTTTTGCAATAAGATATGCAGGAAGAGTAAGTCAGTGTAGATTGAAGGGAGAATACAATGAGTAATTCCATGAAGAACCCTTGGAATTATAAAAATAGCATAATAATAGGTAGTTTTTCAAACTAACTTATTTACAATTAAGTAACTTAGGAATGGCCATTCTCCTTCTTGCTAATAATTCTAAGACAGAGAGACACAGCAAATTTTAACTCCAATAAACAGTTCCTGGAAACTGTGCATAGAAAACTGAATTGTAATAAGTAAATAAAGAAATAATGTGTACCTAGTTGCAACTTCAAGGCCGCCTACACACAGAAAGGACTTACAGTTTGGGTTTGTGTATATCTGAGGCGACAGGAAGAACTCCAGGAGAACTCAGACATTTCAATGCCAAACATGTCACAAGAGGTCAGAGGTCACATTTTCTAACTGGGGTTTGACCCTAAAGTAAGCAATACATGTAATTAATTGATGCCCTAATCTGAGACATTAACTTGAATGGGACTAGCCTACCAATCCAAGATTAGTCTCGGCATGCTAGTTACCAGGTGACCATCTCCAGAAACACGTGAAAGTTTCTCATGATGGAAAGGACACAAGGGCCGACTACTTTGACTGCTTTTCCAGTAGTCAGTAAAAACTCAGCCTCCCCCAATCACTCTCCATCCAGCAGTGTCAGTAAAGACTAGTAAAAAATCCATACCTATTTCAAAAGCACATCTTTAAACTATCTTATATTATTACTTAATATAATTATAAAGCTTTAATGCCATGCTATAATTATCCAAATTTAAATGTGAATAATTTGTTTGGATTAAAGACAAAAAGGAAGAGATAGATGTAACTTGTTTCTATTGGACATTAAAAACATACATGGCATTTAGAGCTCTAAATAACATGATAATGAGCTACAAATCACACTGGGAATCTGCATTAATGAAGTTCTGAATTTCACTTCTGAAACTGAGTTGTTTGTTGTATGATTCTTCACTTTTTATTTCTTAATTTAAAATATGTAAAATAAGGGCTTACATCATCTAATGCATACAAATATTTTATGAATATTTGTTTAATATAAATGTTAAATAACCAAGTATTTCAAAGCTTTAATTATATGAAATTGATGAATTCACATGCCAAGTATAATTTTGCATTCATGGACATTTAAACTAAAAAGAGAACCACGATCACCTATATGTGTATCTTCACATATAACCCTCAACTGACTCCTATATTTTCTAATTTAAGACAAAATGGTTTGTTTCAATTTTATGATTATCTAACATTAGAAAACATCCTTCAGTTCCTAGAAATGCAAAAAGTTTTTACGGACAGGTCAAAATTTGTGTTTATTTAGCTACCAAAAGAACTCATCTATAGAATTCTAATACCATTAAACCAAATTTATAAACATGAACTTTAAATCAGAGTGATAGCTTCACTATTAATAAAAAATCCAGCTTAACCCATATATGTATTTTGATTTCAGATTAACCCTTTTAGCAAAAATACTGTCCATAGCAAAATCATAAAACTTGTTAAAGAAGTTTCTCACAGTTGTATTTCTTAAAGATTTACACACTTGATCTTAGCCAAAGGCCAAGAAATTATTTCTTAAAAGATTTAAGTTATTCAATAAATCTCAGCAGTGATTCTGTAGCTACAGTTTTCCTAATACTCTCTTGGATACAACAGTAGCAATACTTTTAAAAAAGGAAAATTAAAAGAAGTGATAAAAAAAAAGACTGAGAACTCTTCCACTGAGGTATCACGAAAAGTACTATGACACCTCTGGACAACTCCTTTCGAACTATGAATGTGGATATCACCTTACTAGTAAACACCTGGAATGAACACAGATAAATTCCCCTATTTTGTTATCAAGACAAGAAAGTATTATTAGTTCCTAAGAGGTCAATAAATTATGAGGATCTTGGGCTTAAATGGGGGGCAACAAATTGTACTTGTGGAATTTTCTTTTTAAAATTGCAACATCAGTCTGTCTTGCTATATTAAGAACTCTGTGTTTGATGACAACACTGCTATTGATTCTGGTTTATCCAGTGTTAAATGCAAACATGAAGAAAGTTCCTTGGGTTTGCTTCTGCCAGGATTTTTTGTTGCTTTTGGCTCTGCCTTTGAACGTTAGAAAATATCCAGAGCCTTTAGTGACTTTTTTTTTTTAAAAGAAAAGTCATAAGAGTGTTGTGAACTGGGAAGACAGTGGAGGTAACAGTTTTAAACTCTCCCACAAACCTCCCAAACAGAGTTATTGGAAGAGAAACAAACGAAACATAGGACAACACACACAGCACAAAGCATTAAGTGATAAGGAGTCTTATGAATCCTAGAATTTGAGCAGTTGGCCCCAATCTCCAAGAGCTACAGTCCTAATTGGTACTGATAGCTAGAAAGAAGACCTGGACACAGCAGGGAGCCCACAGAGCAATAGGTGCTCACCAGGCACAGGGGAAATGCCCCCACTGGCAGATGGTTCATAGTAAAGCAACAGCAGGTGAATCATGACAGGTCCTATGCACACTCAGAAGTTGGTAGTCAAAGCTCCCTTCCAAGACCAAGTCCCTTACTGTACAGAAATGATAGGAATTAAAGTGTCCTAAGATTTTTGACATAAGAAAGGTGGTTCTGGGGGAAAAAAAAAAAAACAAACAGAGGAAAGAGAGAAAAATCTAGGACATCTTGAGAAATATGAGGGCATGTTTTTAGCATTTTATGAAGCTGGAATAAGCAGAGCATCAGAGCTATAAATCTAGAGAAAGCATCCAGATCCACGTCCCCCGATTTACGTTCAGGAAAACACATCACACTGCGATGAAAAAAGACAGGGCTGCAGCTCAAAGAACAGCCTCCCAGAAAGACATGCCTACCAAACAGAAGGAAAGAGAATCTACTGTTTCAAGACATGAGAAAAGACATTAAGATAATGATACAATGTGAAAGGTATAAGAATTAGAAAAACTCAGAAATGAGTTAAACATATGAAGTAAAAGAAAAAAAAAATCATCTCAGAAATGAAGTCCACACCAGAAGGTACACAAGAGTGACAATAAGGGAGATAATGTGAGATAAACAGAAGTTCCAAAGAAGAAAAGTATTAAAAATCAAAAAGAAAATTGAAAAAAATTCATTTTTTCATGAAAAGAAATTATAAATACAAAAGACGGGAAAAAGAAGATTCTACATACTAAGAAAGTCCCAGCTACTCAGGAGGCTGAGGCAAGAGAATTGCTTGAACCCAAATGTTTGAGGTTGCTGTGAGCTATGATGTCACTGCACTCTACCGAAGGTGACAAAGTAAGACTGTCAAAAAAATACAAAAACCCAAATATATATAAGAAAATATAATTGTAACTATATATGATAAATTTAATTTTAAGTAAAAGTTTCATGTTCTCAGATAGCTGTGCATATAATGCTGCATAAAACACTGACTATTTACTATGATATTCTAAGATTTTTATCAGTCATGATATCCTTGAGAGCCATAATTCTCACCATATCAGAGAGGAGATAAAGATTTTAGATAGAAGAGAGAATTAAAACCCAATAGCCATAAATTTCAATGGAAAATATCAGTATGAATTCATGAGGCATTTTTACTTTTTCAAGTACATTCATTTCCTGACTAATTCAAAGGCCTAGAAAGAGAGACAAAACCATCACCAGAAAGTGCTCCTGAAATACAATTTCAAACTAAAAGGACTCAGAGCCTCATGGAGGAATCCGTGGCTTCAGGGCTGGGGCAGGCTGTGTAAAGTAGGCCTGGAATTCAGACTGACCTTGAGGAACTGGCATGTGTAGACTCCAGCTGGTAAAAGACAGGAAAACTTGAGCATCAATGTAGCTTTTGTCAAAAATGGAATGAAATATCTCAAGTGTATTTAAACGCATGAACTACAGAAAACCCTAGTTGGCTACCATTAGAGGATGCTATTTTGGAAACTGGCAAATACATAAGGAGAAGGAATGAAACACTTATTCTACTTTTCCCACATGAGCTACACCAAAGGGCAAGCAAACAGCAGGCAGTGGGATACCTGAGTCCTTGCAGAAGTTCTCCAGCAAGCAAAGGAGAGATAAAATTAGCTTGTTATCATTATCATTCTGCAATTCTTAATGAATTGTTAGATCTAGCATCAAGGACTATGTACATCACAAAATGAGAAACAACTAACCTATGTGCCTCCTGAAAGCAAAGCACTCTATCCCTGTGAGAGCCTTCACTCTCCACCCCACCCTGTAGATGGAACTATCAATGTTCATAAAATAGAGGACCAAGCAACAGGTCAAACCAGGCCACAGTGCTGCAGCTCTCAAAAGCCAGACTATGAAAAACCGCAGACAATCAATAAATCCCAAATGAAAACAACAAAAAGATGAATGACAAACCCACAGATCAGAAGAGCCACGACAGGCAGGGCTGAGCTTTTACACCAAAGGGACCAGAATGTGTGGGGTGTGCCAGGCTAAGAGCCAGTTACCCCGAACCCCATAACCTTTAATGTATGACCCAAACTACACATCTTTCAATTTTTTTAACGATGGAGTCATTCACTAGTCAAAATAAAGAATGAAAATTAATGACTACAGATGCATGCCTAACAGTAATGCTTCTACAGCGTCCTGCAACTTCAGACATTTCTAAAGTTTAAAAGCTATCTCTATGTTCAGACTTAACTGTAAATAAGCAGAACACCTTGACTTAAAATGAATCCAATGGTTTAGAGTATAGACAGATTTGAATATTAGGCTTCAGATGAGAGAAGATCGGATTTGCTGTCCTAGCCCAACACTGCTCCCAGTTTACCTCAGGCAACACCAAGGAGCAAGAAAGTTAATGTTAATCGCCAAGCAAAGGCACTGGTCAGGCAACTCTCCCCAAGTTCCTCCCTAGAGCTAATTGTCTGCAGTTGTGACTAATGTTATGCAAGTAAGAAAAAGAAAATGGTAGGCCTGAGACCAGATGAGGTAGAAGAAACACACCTAACCTCAATTTTCTTTCTTTTCATCCATTTTACATGAGACTAATAAAACTAAGACTATTTGGTAGGTAAAATAAATTAATTATGTTTAAATTAGGAACTATGGACATTACAACATGAAGACAAATAAGCCTTGGCAGCACTTAAGACTATACTGATGAAAAAAAGGAGAAGAAAGAATACTTATCAGCAATCTATAATACAAAATACAACCTTCGTATCTTTTGCTATAGTGTAACATGTGACACACTATACACACAGAGGTGTTATCACAATCCAACGGATACCTGCACCCACTACTGCAGGAGTTAATTCTCCTGCTCTCACACCTGCAGGTGGTCACAACCTAAAAGAACATTCACCCTCGGAGACTCTGATAGCTCCTTAGAGAATGTCCCTAGAGCTCCTCGAGAAAGATGCTACACTCGAGAAAAAGGAGTAGTCTGAAAGATTAAAATAGTTCAGTCAAGCTTACATGATTTTAATTTAAAAATTGAATCCAAACAGCAGTATTTTATTTCAATAGTCTTCTGTAAGCAAGTCTGATATACATAAACTACATTTAAAAAAAAATCTCAACCATAATACTTCCTGCTTTTCACTGAGATTAAAAAAAAAGTTTTTATATCAACTTTACTTGTAATTTATATTTAGTTACCATGCCTCAAATTATTTGTTTCATTTAAAATTATAATAATTAAAATAATGTACTATTTATTTTATTCTTATTTTTCACAGTGTTATTTTTTTTTCCTTCTACTAAACTATGGGAGCTAAGAATTATACATGGTCAGCTTTAAAGCACTCTGAGGGCAAGGATGGAGTTAGAGGCACATACAGCCTCAATTCTTAATCTTTTGTTCCTTTCCTTATAAATCATAGTTAAGATCTTCACTAGAAAATAGGGAAGGAAGAAAAATCTATGGAACTCAATTTAGTTACTTATTAAAAAGGCCAAAAAAAACATTTACTTAAGAGAGATTTTGTAAATTATGCTTTCCATTTTTATATATAACATCTAAAGAATGTGGAGAGATAGTATAAAGAAATTTTATCTAAATTAACAAAAAAAAAAAAAATTCCAAACATTAAAAAAGATAAATTTGGTTTTATTCTCTTAAAAATACCCAGAAAAATAAATAAAACCAGTTCCTATTTTAAGAAATCCTTATAATTAGTAGGTAAAAATGTACATAGAAGATTTACATTCACAGTATGATTTTTTTTTTTTTTTTACCCAAATCTTCATCTACCAATATAAATAGCATTAGAAACTAGGGGATAAAGAGAGTTTTGTTTCTAAAAAGTGAATGTTTTACTTAATAGAATGAAATTATTAAAAATTATCTGTTAATATGCCATGAACTAGTAAGATTTTGTTTTGTTTTGTTTTGAGAGAGTCTCGCTCTGTTGCCCAGGCTACAGTACAGTGGCGTCATCATAGCTCACTGCAGCCTCCAACTCCTGGGCTCAAGATATCCTTTTGCCTTAGCCTCCCAAGTAGCTGGGACTACAGGTGCATCCTGCCACACCTGGCTATTTTTTTGTTTTCTGGAGAGACAGGGTCTCACTACTGCCCAGGTTGGTCTTGAACTCTGCTGGGCTCAAGCAATCCTCCTGCCTCAGTCTTCCAAAGTGCTAGGATTATACCTGTGAGCCACCACGCATGGCCAAGATATTATTTACTGAACATCCCATGCTTGCTCTGTATGAGTAATGAATAGTATACTATTTTTACACAGCTTCACTACATAAAAGCAAGTGATTAAGCAAAAGCTGTTTTAATAAAAGACCTAAATAAAGTTTCCAAGAGCTAAAAATTCTGATAACTAAAAAAACAATATAAATAGTATGCGTTGATTACGGCACCGGCCACATACACTGAAGTTAGCGGGTTCAAACCCAGCCCAGACCTGCTAACAAACAATGAGAACTGCAACAAAAAACAGCTGGGCGTTGTGGCTGGTGCCTGTAGTCCCAGCTGCTTGGGAGGCTGAAGCAGGAGAATCGCTTGAGCCCAAGAGTTTGAGGTTGCTGTGAGCTGTGACACCACAGCACTCTACCAAGGGTGACATGGTAAGACTCTGTCTCAAAAAAAAAAAAAAAAAAAATAGCATACACTGACATTTTACTGAGCTAATGTCTATCTTCTAAAGATAAGTTGCCTATATATGTTTCTGTGTTTGTTTTTCTAACAACTATATAACCCTGCAAGGAATGTGCCTTCAGTCCTTTGTAATATATGTTGGTTAGCATAATATTTTTGGACCTTTCCCTCAGTCTTATATGAAATTTTACAGTGATTCTGTTTGTTCAAATTTACTCACTTTGTAATACGGTCGATGTTGGCAATTTGCTTCTGGTTCCGTATAATCTCAATGGCTGCCCAAAGATGCTGGATAGCTTTTGTATCCGCCTGTCGTCTTTTTGTTAAACGTGCCATGACCTGTTTACTTCTTTAGCTGTAGTAATACATAAAAACATAAAGGAAAATTATTACAAAATGAATTATTACCAACATAAGTGAGTGACAGGATCAGTGCCTCTTGACTACTGATTATTCTACTATAGCAGGTGGTATGTTGCCAGTTTCCTATTTTATTTCCTAGCATCCACATCACCAATTTCCTCATAAAAGTTATCATCTACATCATGACTTCATGAAGAATAAGAGCCTAAAACTGAAGAAGTTAAGATTTTCCCAAGGAGGACAAGTGGCTATCTTATATTAATATTTTTTTTTTAAAGATGCTTGAGTTTCATTCTAATGCACAGAAATATTTTGAGATAAAATTTCATTTGTCAGTAATATATTATGTATAATTTGATCAATATAAAATGAAATTTAAATGTCCAAACTGTTTGGTACTTTGTCTTATTACAATAATGGTTTTAAAAGTCCACTTCTATATACACATATTGATAAATGAAAGCATTTTAATAAAATAAAACCAAGAACAGAAAATACAAGGTAGGTAGTTACTTCTGAGATGGGAAAAGCTGGTGGACAGTATACCAGAGGGTTATAAATTATTAGGAACAAACATATTCTTGAATAGGTGGTACTTTTCGGGGGGTATTTATCACTTTATTAAGAGACAACATTGCTGTTTTATTTAAATTTCAGTATTCTGTATTAAATGAAGAAAATAGCCACCGCACCCTCCAGATATTTTTCCACCTGTTCCTGGCAGGACTGGGGCGAGACCCTGAGGTTACAACCTGGATATCTGATGGATGGGTCTTACAGAAAAGGCCTCTCTTCCTCAACACAGAGAGATGTTATCTGTTAGGAACAGCATAAGCCTATCAAACCTTCACCATAAACTTTATCTTTCTTCATTTGAGAACCACTTTCAGCATTTGAGAACCACTTCATTTGAGAACCACTTTCAGCAGTTGAGAACCACTGAAACATACCTCTAAATCAGGGGTCCTCAAACTGCAGCCCACGGGCCACACGAGGCAGTGTGATTGTCTTTGTTCCCGTTTTGTTTTTTTACTTCAAAATAAGATATGTGCACTGTGCATAGGAATTTGTTCATAGTTTTTTTTTTTTTTAACTCCAACGGTCTGAGGGACAGTGAACTGCCCCCCTGTTTAAAAAGTCTGAGGATGCCTGCCCTAAATCCTAGAGGTTATAATGCTGATTTTAAAAACTAGGCCCTTAAAATGCAGTAAACATTAAATCTTCTGAAATTGCTAAAGTCTCCTTGATCTGACCTCTCCTGCCTTGTGAGAGAGTATCTGAGATAGGCTCCTTCGTAGCACTTCACTGTGTTCCGTGAATGCCAAGTCAGCCACTCGAATCTCCCTTTTCTGTATCTCTACATTTTTTTTACACCCACTCACTTATCTCTTTCTCTGACAAACCCAAATAAACCCTACAGTTGCTGTCAAAGCTTTACTTGAGAAGGCTTGCTTCCAAGTAGTCTGGGTAAGTCAGGCTCCTAGAAGAAGATGCTTTTTGGAATTACACTACCAAAAGAATACATTTTGAACATGTTTTAGGGCATTCTTAAATATCCTACTTCTTCACATTATTACTTCTAATAGTTCCTAACTTTGTTCTAAGAAAATGAATTAAAAATCCTAGTATTCAAGTTTTAAAGAACACTTAAGGCAAATCAGTTGTTTCTGTATAAACCTAAACATAAAACTAAGAGAATAAAAATTATAATTTAGAAACGCTTCTGTTTTAGAGTAATCACTTTAAAATGTACAGACAGAAATTTTTCACTTTAAATGCCCTTATACAGGAGTGCCAACTTTCAGAATTTGCTAAGCCTTACAGTAAGAAATTCAGTGGTAAGAACACGTTAATCACAAAGTGACATCTAATGGTGAAGTATAATAATACAACTTAACCCTGTGAGATAATATAAAAACTCAGATAAAACAACAAACCAGGTGCAGTGGCTCATGCCTGTAATCCTAGTACTCTCAGAGGTCAAAGTAGGTGGACTGCTTGAGCTCAGGAGTTCGAGACCAACCTAAGCAAGAGGGAGACAAAAAAAAAAAAAAAGCTGGGTATAGCAGCAGGGGCCTGTCGTCCCAACTACGGTAGTTTGGAGGCTGAGGCAAAAGGATTACTTGAACCTAAGAGTTTGAGGTTGCTGCGAGTTATGATGCTGTAGCACTATAGACAGGGTGACCAAGTGAGACTTTGTCTTAAAAAAAAAAAAAAAAAAGTGCAATAGTGAGCCTTGCCAAAAACTGACCTAAAACTGACAGAGCAAATTTGGTATTTGCATGAAACAAAGAATTATCCAGTCATAAGAACATATAAGGGGGCAGATACTACTTCTAGCTTAGGTAAAATCTAAGCAGAAAGACATGAAGAATCCTGCAAAATGGTAAATATGTGAAAAAATATAGGCACAAATTTTTTCCTTTCTTAATTTCTTTAGATAACTGGCTGTTCAAAGCAAAGCTAAAAATAATTGGTATCTTTAGGTTATAACACATGTAGAAGTAAAATATATGATAAGCAGAGCAAACAGGCGGGAAAGGGGAATAAACAGAATTATATTACTGTGAACTTCTTATGAGAAGTGGTATTATAGTATAACATACCACATATTATAAGTGAATTATATTAATTCAAGGGTGACCATGGTAATTAAGGAATGCATACTGTAATTTCTAGAGCAAACGAGGGAATATACAAACAGATACGGCTAATATATACAATGCAACAAATTATTTTTTCAAAATACACATAAAAAATTCTGAATATTTAAATCAGTATTATAAAAATATGTAACAACAAAGCTAACATTTTAAAATAATACTAAAATAAACAGTAACCATAACTACTTATAGAATATAACCACCAGAACATGGTGAGGACCAACTGACAAAAACTCTAAAAATGATGTCACAATACTTCTACAAATGATTAAAATAGAGATTAAAGAATGAAGTTATTCAACACCTCAGGAAAAGAGATATAATGTTAAAATCAAAGATTTCTGAGTTGTGCCTGAAACAAGAAAGTAGATGTGTCTTGAAAGGAAGGTAATGTGGTGAGGAGAAGGGTGGTTAGTTCAAAGAGCCCAAGCAGAAGTTACAAAGGATGGAAGGGAAAGACAAATCCCAGTGAGGTGAATACAATGAAGTTTGGGGCATATTACAAACCCAGCTAGACCCGTTAAGACTGGGTCTCTTCAAAGCACCACCACTGACATTCTTATGGAATCTACACTTATCTAATTCAAGATATAATTCATGTGCTCTAGTGTATCTGTGCTCTGGGGATACAGCAATAAGCAAAGAGGCAAAAATCCTTCTCTCATCTGGTAAATATGATGAATGATGTGGCTAAATATAAGAAAAGAATTGCAATTTGGGGGTTTATACATAAAAACAAAGTCTTACAAAATTAGTTTCTTAGGTCCTATGTACAGACAGCTGATCATTTGAGATCCTTGTGGATTTGGCCAAACCCACTTTTCAGTACATTCCTATCGAATGTGTACCATATCATTATTAAACTGCAATGCTCACAATCCCAAATTATGCCTCCACACTTCACAATTTTACCTGGCTGTTTATGCAGCTCTCCCCCCACCCTACCCCCTTACCAGTTTGTATTTCTCTGTTCTTTCTAGGACTTACTCTAATTCAATCTTCCTAATCAAACTTTTCTCCTGGAATCAAACTAAATCAAACTCAATTGTCTTTTGTATTCTAACAGCAATTTGTTCATTTATCTCTTAAAAAGTATTACCTGCATCCTCATTTATAAGTGACATATGTTTGTAATTTCCCCTTTATAATAATATATTTT